>CAHIKZ030000691.1:712500-777500 GCA_903632075.3 Acanthosepion pharaonis
TTTAATAGAGTATAATAGTTAACTAAATCTCTATCTATAAAAAGTAGGATGTGTGTGTGTGTGTGTGTAATGAATGCAAGGCCGCAATTTTCGACGGATTTGCACCAAAATTTACATGCACATGCTCCAAGTTAGTATAAAGGCCAAGACTGTCTTTGCATTTCCCAACTCCCATCGATAGTGGAAATAATCGATTTTTTCATGCTTCTAAGACAGTTTTCATGTAGTTTGCGGCCATTTTGTACTGGCCAGAGTGAGAGCCTATAGCTGGCTGCCACGAATAGGCAGGAAGATTCTATTGGCCAGTGTGAGAGCCAACAGCTGACTGACACGAATGTTAATTAGCATGCTAGCATGCAAAAAAAAAAATAAAATAAACGATAGCTGCATTCGTCACAAGGGGGGAAAATTTAAATCTGCATGGCACTAAAGTGCCATGCAGATTTAAATGCAGATTTAAATTCGCTTAAACTCAACGTTGATTCTGATTCCGCAGAACTGGGTTGGGTGTGAAAAGTATTTGTTGTTAACATTCTTTTTTCATTCGGGTTTTCCAGTTACGAGTCCTTTTTTAAAGCTGATCGTTTTGTGTTCATTTTGTTTAGTTCTTTTTTCGTAACAGATTTAATGTTTAGTATAGAGCTTAGAAAAAATTCGCAGTGTGAGATAGGCAAGAAGTAAGGCATGTAGCAACATCAGCACGGCAAGGGCACACCTTTAAAGGCAAGGAAGGGCAAAAATAATTTAAGTCAAGTGATAGCGATTGCTGTATGAGTCGTACGATTTTTGAATCAATCACGGGCAACGCTGGGTCATGCTGCTAGTATGTAATATTAATAAACCAACAAATAGAAAGCGATAAAACATCATCTGAACATATATATACCACTATATAAGATACTACCAGTAATTAGAGGACTAACATACAAAGTATACTTCCTCAGAAAATCTAACTTACTAAGGCTAAGTTAAAATGTTTACCACAAGGTTATTCCTCATAAGTGATAATTAAATTTTAAAGTTTAGTAAGATTGCAGGGTCAAAGGCGAAATATGCTTACAATTGATGGTTAGTTCGAATGTTTGAATTTGTTCCTAATTTCTTTGTGCATATTCCTGTATTCTGTTCAGCATCTTGGCATCGTTTTTTGTTTCCTTTTCACCATGTCGAGAATGTCATCCATCGCCGCCTAATCAATAGTAATAATTCACAATACGATCTCAAAGAACTTTACGCTACGTCGAATCTACATTAGCATACCAAACACCACAACATCCAAAATAGGTATGCACCGGTTATGGGCAGAAAAGAAAATCGGCAGATCAACTTTGAAATTCCAGTTAGTCTGTTGTGTCCTGAAATCATCCCTTATTCCCACAACTATGGCTTAAATAGAAATGTAGACTGGGCTCTTTTAACTTTTATAGCAACCAGTCTAAGAGAAAGATGTTCTTAATTCAAAAACCATGGAGAAGACAACGGGAAGCAACCCAACTTCCTAAGAAGTCGGGTCAATTCACAGAAAATAAAGAAAAGGAAACTGTGTTGAACCATAATTGCCTACATTCTGAAAGGTCATGTTGTTTAAAAGAAAGCTAAATTTTACCTTAAATTGGGGGAAGATAGTCTAAAGAATATGAATCATCCAAGTGAAAAGCGTCTGTCTAAAAAAATCTTCAAAATTCTCATTTTTGTCAACGTTTGATACCGGAGGGGAAATTAATTTTCGGTAATGAGAGAAGAAATTAATCTTTTCTAACGGAGGCTAAATCAGTCTTTGATAACGGAGGGGAAATTAATCTTTGATACCGGCCGAAAAATTAACATTTGGTAAAAGAGGGAACATTGATCCTTGGTACTACACGTGAAATTAATCTTCGGTAACGTAGAGGAAATTAGTTTTTATTAACAGAGTGAAAATACATATTTGTTACCGGAGAGGAAATTAATCTTTGTTACTAGAATGGAAATTAATGTTTGTTAATGTAGAGAATATTAGATTTTGTAACTAGACGGAAAATTTAATCTTTGGTAACTGTTGAAACTTGACTAATGCATGGAATAATAATGCAACACAAAATGTACTTAGAACAAAATGTATTGAAACAAGGAAGTGTACACAATATTTACATATAGTCTTTTGTATATTCCTGGTAAGACCGTTCCTGGAGAATGTGTTGACTGAGTCTCTGGTTGAATCTCTTGATTCCTCCCTCTCTTCCCGGTACCAACCATATTTATATGGTCGGTACTCCACTATGCAATTTAGGTGGATCCTACCACAACAGTAACGGAAGGAAAATTAATCATTGATACCCGGAGATAAAATTTTGGCATAAGACGGGAAATTAATCTTTGGTGACCGAGAGTAATTTAATTTTTAATACCGCAAGGGGAATTAACCCTTGGTACAAGTCAGGAAATTAATGTTTGGTAACGCAGGGAAAATTAATCTTTGGTACTGGTTAGAAAATTAACCTATGATGCTATACGGGAAAGTAAGTTTTGGTAACGGATGGAAATTTAATCTTTGATACCAGAAGGGAAATTAATTTTTGTTAATATTAGGGAAATTAATGTTTGGTAACGTAGGGTGAAATTAATTTTTGGTAACGGAAGAAGTATCTTTGATACTGGCCAGAAAATTAACCTTTGGTTCTAGACGAGAAATTAATCTTTGGTAATGCAAGGAAAATTATTTTTTGTTAACGGAGGAACAATTAAATTAATCTTTGGTAAAGTAAAGGAAATGACTTTTGTTACTGAAGAGAAATATGTAAAGATTTTACCCATCAGTTTATTTTAAAAGTTATTCGACATTATATTCTTCGTCCTGGGTATGACGATATTTAGTCACCCCCCCCTCACTGGGGCATCATGTGGCACAAGGCCGGTTTTTTAACGTGAGATCTCCGAGCCTGTGGGCTCGGCCCAAAAATATGCCCATTGAACCCGTATAAACGGGTTCAGGGTCTGTTTACCTCCCCGAAAGAGACTCCGCCCTTCCGCGTAGCCTCGTTCGGGTTCCTCCCCGCCCGAAGGCAGAGAGTTCAACCAAACAGCCGGTCGAGACGCGAACATCCCGGGCATGACGGTAAATTACACGCAGTATTAAGGGATCTTATCTAGAGATTGGTGGTTTTGAGGAGCGTGGAGCCCTCTCTAAACTGCTGTTGTTCCCAGGTCGACCCTGATCGAGGATGGTAGCATCTGTTAGGGCTCCAGCTATGGGCAAATAGTTAACACCCCCCAAAAAATCAGCAATACATTTTTATAACAAAATGACATTCAATGCAGCATTAAGAAAATACATTTTTTATAATAAAATTACCAACAATACATTTTATGATCTATAAATTATATATCTAAAAAAAATATACTTTTGCCCTGGAAGTATAAAACAATATACAGAATATCTGTAGTGGAAAGCATAAAATCACGTACAAAATATAGCTTTAATGCCTCAAAAACAAAACTGCTCTTCATTAACCACCACAGAGAACCCTCCCTGCCTCCCATCAGAATGTCTGATGCTCAACTCCACAAGAGCACCTCTTTGCGACTGCTTTGTCTCACACTGTCTGCTGACCTGAGAAGGAACAATTACATTGAATCAATAGTTTTATCTACCGCAAGGAAAATTGGTTCTCTATGTCACACCAGAAAGTTTTTCTCGCCTGAGTCCATCCATCAAATCTATAGATCAACCATTCGCCCTTTCATGGAATACTGCTGCCATATATGGTCTGGAGCCCCGGCTGTTCATCTTAAGAGACGGATATGCAATGTGACTGGCGCTGATCTGGCATCTACAGTCGCTTTCTCACAGACGTGCCGTCGATTCCCTCTGTCTTTTCTACAAATACTTTCACGGTAACTGCTCCAACGAGTTACTTTCGCTTGTTCCCAAACTGCATGATTTTAAGCTTGCTACTAAGTTAGAATCTCAGTCCCACCCTTTTACTGACGAAACGGTTAAATTTAGCCATCTCTTCTACTCTAATAGCTTCATGTCTCGCACTTCCCGTCTGTGGGACTCCCTTCCTCTTACTTCCTTCCCTGATAGCTATAATCTCCAATCGACATCTCCAGATGCCTTGGTCTATTCCCCGCCCTTCTCTTCATCCTTTCCTCTATCACGCTTCTTTACACTCTCTGTAACCCCTTGCGTGCTAGTGGCACTCCCGCCTTGCTTGGGGTGAAAAGCTTAAAAAAGTGTCGACATTGAATAGGTTGATATACCGCTAAACAAAATCAATCAATCAATTATTTTATTGTCGTCTGTTTAAATATCTAGATATGTGTATAGGGTCCCAGCTATTAGAAATTAGTGAATCCCCAAGCAAAAATAAAACACTATGAAAATATAAAATACATTATTAATTATAGTAAAAATACCAGCAACAATACATTTTATATAAAAATATTACCAACAATACGTTTTATGTAAAAAAATATTACCAATAATACATTTTTATATAAAAAAATTACCAACACTACATATTTGTTGGTATTTTTATATATATATATAAAAATGAAATGTGTTCCAATAATTTGGACCGATTTTAAATATGAGTTAAGTTTAAGCTTCTAATGATTTTTTCCTTTTCTTTCGGATTTGACGGACATTTGGGCGATATTATTTGACATAATTGCCGTGGCTTAAATAACATGATCCAATAGAGAAATAAATAAATGTTCACCAACAACACTGATTAATTTACTGCTGACTTTGATCCGTCTTAATGAAACACCCATATATATAATCCGCCTTAATGAAACACCCTTACATATAATCCACTTTAATAAAATACCCTTTATATGCCGCTAAACAAAATCAATTAATCAATCAAACATTCTTGTCAGTCTAAATATCTAGATATCTGTATAATTTTGAGTGCGATGTGTTGAAGATGTTCTCATGAATTAGATAAGCAAAAAAAAAAAAAAACTACGGATTTCTCTGTTTGTTTTATTGCCTGAGTTCGTTGCGTGCCGATTTCCTTAATGGGTATTTCTTTCCCAATGCGGTGCAGGTGCAGATGTCTGGTTTCATAGTTTGTGTTGAACCTTAGTACAAACACCTGACCCATATAAGAGGGATTAGATTAAACGTCAGTTTCTCAGTTCGTCATCATCAAGGCTTAGTAACCATCCCTTACCAGATGCAGCTTACCGTGACTCGTTACCAATTGGAAACTTCCTAAATTACTTTTGAGAAATTCACCTTCATCAAACGGTTTACATATTCTGCAGTCTGCTTCTGTTACAAATTAAACTGTTTTTACAGTGAACAAGTTTTCTCAAATAAAATTTTATGTCGCCATGTTGTTTTTAATTTACTCGTTATTACGCTATACTGTACACTTAAAAAGTTTGAAGCCACCCCAAGAATTAGCATCGGATGAACTTGACAGAAGAGTGAAAAAAAAAATGAAAAAGAGCACTTCGTGTCATTGAGAAAACAATCGGATCAATTATCAACCATATACTTTGAGAAACTTGCAATGAATGCCAAAAATTGTGCTGCAATAAGGAGGCTATTTTGACGAGAGTAAAGTTTAATCCTAAAATGCTTTTTTTTTCTTTTTGTCATAACAAAATTACTAATAAAAAATTACGTCTCACTTTTTTTTTAACCATATATATATATTTTTCTTATTTAAAGTACCAAACAACTACTTTTAGGGCCAATTGAAAAAATTAACATAAGAACTCTTTTTTTTCGTTTTTTTCTTCATCTCCTGCTAATTCTGTGTTTGGCTTCGATCTTTTCAACTGTAGTGTCTGTACACACACACACACACACACACACACACACACACACACACACACACACACACACACACATATATATATATATATATATATATATATATATATATGTGCAATTTTAAATATATTATTTATATATTATATATCCACGGTACTTATTGGATAGCGCTCAATATCAGGGATAGTGCTAACATATTTAATTGAACTGATGTGAGTTTATGACCCAGGGTCAAGACTCACATCAATTCAACTATATATATATATATAATGTGTGTGTGTGTGTGTGTGTGTGTGTGTGTGTGTGTGTGTGTGTGTATTGGGTCGGATCAAATGATCATGGCATTTTTAAGCGATTGAATTGTTGTTTTTTTATGGATTATAAGCCCTTTATGGGTTATTTAAGCCGAGATATATTTCGGATTGTACGAATTTTTGTTTTTGTGAATGAATATTGTATAAGCAATGGGTAAGTGACTGCAACAAAATAAGGGTATGCATTAATAATAACGTTTGGAGTAATAAAAATATGCCAGACTAAAAAATAGAAGCCATTAATCCTTGAGAAATTATTTTTAACCATATATATATATATAACTTAGCTTTCGCTTTTTCCTTTTGTTATCTATCAACATCCTCTACCAAGTGTTCCAAGAAATAGGACTCAAAACCTTTCAAAACTGAAAATGATCTGGAATTGGAATGAAAGCAATGACAGCACCTACACTGGAGTCATCATAAAAATTCAGGACGTAGATTTAGTAAATGCCAAACGCTTCAAATAACTCGCTGTATTGATTAGCTATAATAAATTTAGCATAAGTGATAACGTAATTGAACATAGAACATACTGCGTTAGTGGTCGTTTCACCTCACACGAACAATTTATACAAAACCAAATAATAACTTGAAAACTCGTATCATTTTCTTAAATAGCCTCATTGTCCAATCGATAGCATCGTTGATATGGATGTCATACATGGAGCCAGATACGTTCAGAAATATCTAAGCTGTTGGCTGTATCGAACTATTTTCTAAGATTTATGGTATATATATATATATATATATATATATATATATATATATAACCATGAAAACCTAAAGTTACCTCATGAAAGCGTTATCTACTATATATATATATACACGCACATATATATATGTATATATATATGTATGTATACAGCGTGTCCCAAAATAATGTATACACCCTTAAAATATTAATAGTTAATAATACATTATCGTGATGTGAGAACTTATATGGATGAAAATATGCAAAACAGGTGGATTGGAAGAAGAAGGACAGTTGATTACCCACCTAGATCACCAGATTTTACACCCTTGGATTTCTTTTTGTGGGGGTTTCTAAAAGACAAAGGTTACAGCAGGAAACCTGAAACAATTGCTGAAATGAGAATAGCAATTAAAGAACAATGTGTTCAAATACCAGAGGAAATGATACTGGACATTTGTAGGTCTATTTCTTCAAGATATGAAAAGTGTATTGAACAGAAAGGCAACCAGTTTGAGCACTTGACGTGAACTCATCATTATATGAACATTCTGCCATTGCCACAAGTAGCTTTTATCTTATTAAAGGTACTTTTCTATGTTTTTTTATGTAGTTTACTCTCAAATTCTTTAAATGTACATTCTTTCTCTTGTATTAATCTTATTTACAAGTCAAAATACATAAATTGAATAAGTTATAACGATTATAGAGTGTATACATTATTTTGGGACACCTTTACATACATATATATATATATATATATATATATATATGACCTTGTATAAATGCTGAAAGAAAATCAAGTTTATATGAGGAAAATAAAATTTTGCATAGAACAATATATATATATATATATATATATATAGGTAACTATACTCGTCTCGAAAAACCTTCGAATTTTTGATTTGCCAATAATCAAATCAATCACAAAGGAAAAAAAGGTTTTAAAAAAAGAAAGAGCTAGAAACATGAAAGTCTGTCGAAAAAAATCGCACAGATACAGGTTCAATGCCCCCCCCTCAAAAAAAAAAACCGACACGAATAAACAACTAACTAAAAAGAGCTCATTACAACTGAAGAGCAGACCTAGTCAAACCTAGTGAGCTAGACAAAGGTATATATATATTTCATATATCATGAAAACCTAAAGTATTGGTAAAACCAACAAAAAGGCAAGTGACCAATGAAAAAACTAATAAAAAAAAAAGCCAAAAACCATTAAATCAAAGAAATAAAGAAAAGACTACAAGACAGACTCCTACCTAAAAAGGAATATACACTGCTGTATGCCTAAATTACCAAGACAGACCAAATACGCGGCGTTACGACTCAGAAAGAAGCAACATTCCGACTACTACTTAAGTTTCAAGCTGCCGAGATCATCAGGTGACCAGAACGTATATAAAGTGCATTTAGGCAGTAAGAATTCAACCCAGAAAGTTTTATTAAATAACACCGACAAGATGCGTTTATTAATTTTTTTTATATATTGTATTCCTTATTTCCTGTTGCGCTGTACTATATCGAGATTAAAGTTACATTCGATTCATTTCTACAGCCATTGTGAAGAATGGTGAGTGAGGAATCTAAAAACGTCGGGATTTAGGCAAATATATCTTACATACTCATAACTCACAAATTCACCGTCCAACTGTGCTCATATCCACTGTTTACTGTCCGTTACAGATGACATCACTAGCTTAAATTCTAATTTTAGCAATCTAAAACGCTGAAAATGACTCAAATACATATTGCCTAACATGCAGATATCTTAAAATTCGCCGCTCAATTGTGCTTACACTGACTTGGTCTCAGCAAGCATCGATGAATATGAACGGTTGCAATATTTTCCGCATGGAGGAATTCAGTTCATCATCGAACTGAACTTAACTTTTATCCAGTTCTGAGTTTTCTTGTCTGGAACGGCTATAGGGATAAGCTCATTCCAGACCTCAAGTGGAACTCGCTTATATGAACAATTACTGATAAAAATGCTGGAAAATTATCAGTTCCTTGCACCACCCCGAAAAGTACCAGACACCTCCTGGCAATTCTCTGTCTTTATGAGAGTCATATCAAACAAAAATTAGTACCATATATGGACTGGAACTTCCCAATAGTATTTTCCCAAATTGGAGAATCTTTTTTGCTGTTTAATTATTTTCTATATTACAACATGCAGAGAGAAGCCGCTTGGCACGGATTGAACTCTGTCACGCATACATGCGCTCTCGCTGACTTCCGTTATAAAGTTTTCGCTCACTTCCGTTCACTTCCGTTCACTTCCGTTTTTTATAACTGTGCTTGGTAGGAAAGTGAGTAAAGCCTGGCCGTTTCATCTCCTCACCTTTTTGAAAACTGTCATAACAGGTGGCAAATCGTGAGTCTATAGCTATGACCGCGAAATCAAGGCTTAGTCTTCAAGACTCCAACCTCAGCGAGACCGTGGAAAGCACGAATCAGTCGAAGCAATGTGAAGACATTGTTGATAGTTTTCTTCGACAACAAGGGTATTTTTTACCATGAGCATGATCCACCTGGTCAGACATTAAACAAGGAGTTCTATCATGACGGTTGACGCCATTCAGTGCATCTTGTGCAGCAGTTTTTAGTCAATGACTATATTCCCCAAGTCCGAAAACCGACATATTTCCCAGATCTCGCCATTTGCGACTTTTCTCCTTCATTCAAAAATCAAATCTAACTTGGAAAGTACATAATTTCAAGTCGTCGAGTACATCCAAGAGAATTTGAAAATAGGAGTTTCGGGAATGCTTTTATACATGGAAACGACGCTGGATTAAAATTTGTGGCTTACGTAGGGGAGCCCCTACGCAGGTGGTTAAATGCCGAATTAAATCCGGGTTGTAGTTGTCTTCACACCAGTTTCGATAATATTTGATTAGACCTCGTAGGACTTGTATCAAATGCACATGAAATGAGAATGAGGATGATTCGATCCTGTGTACGTGGCATTGCTGGTCTTAGCTCTAAATATCTGAACTGGTGGAACAAAGAATGTGGCTCGGCAGAATATTTTCAATGGAAACTTCATGAATTTAAGTGCAGCACTAGATTGGCAAAAAGTTCTCATCAATTTACAATTGAATAGGTTAGATGAAACCGTAAGTTCTATGCTGACAGTTTCTTTTCTCGCACTTCCTGCTTGTGGAACTCTCTTTCAGCCCCACGCTTTCCAGCCAAAGTTTGATCTTCGAAAATTGAAGTTCAATGTCAATCGTTATTTACTGTGTTCTAATTTACTCCGGCTGGGGCTTCAGAATACACCGACTGCACCACTGCAGACAGGTAAGACCCTCCCACTCCACGATGAAGCGCTCCTGAGTATGACAATAAACTACATCCGCGTCCTGGGTATGACGATAAACTACATCCAGCAGCATGGAAATCTGGAGGTTTTGAGGAGAGTGGAGGTACCTCTTAATTGTTGGTGTTCCCAGTTCCACCCTAACCCCGAATGGTACCTGTTATAATCCCAGCTATGGGCAAATATTTAACCCCTAAACTGGGGTTAAAACACCATGAAAGTATAAAAATACGTTTTAATAACTGTTATGGGATCTTACCAATAATAATAATAATAATAATAATAATGGACTATTCCATACTTAATAAATACTGCGACTCAGGAGTAGGCAAGGAGACAGTAGTTCAAGTCGAGTCAAGAGTCGAGTCAGAGGCAGTCCGAAACAGAGTCGCGTTCAGACAATTACTGCAAGACATTGGAATAGTGATACTGGTCGAGACTACATTGTTCTCTCTACTAAATCTGATTGTTCATACTAACACTTCTACTTCTCTGTATATATTCATGTTTGTAATATATCTGTGTTATTCCATAGCTGTGATCGAGTTCTTCTTTATTGGTTCTACCTTGGACTATCACCATGGTACGAGGAACAATAACAGTAATACATTTTTGAAAAAAATACCAGCAATAAAAATTTTGTTGGCATTAAATAACCCATTGAGGTTGATATGCCCTAAAACAACACAAATGTAACCAAACTAAGGTTATCAGAGAGGAACCCGGATGAAGATTTGCCGAAGGGCAAGGTTTCGTCCGGGGAGGTAGACAGGGCCTGAATCCGTCTAGGCGGGTTCAAAGGCTATATTTTTGGCGGGTTCAAAGGCTATATTTTTGGCTCGGAGATACCCACATTAAACCGGCCTTGTGCCACATTCTATCCTCGTGGGTGGATTGATAAATACTAAACTAAGGTTACTCTTGTATTGTTCTTGCTTCTTAGTAATGTTTCGCTTTTTTTTTATTCTTTTGCACTCAGTAACCCTCTGTGTCTTAGTTGCTTAATTGCCTTCTCATGGAGTGATTTGATTTTAAGAATAGCAATAGATTAGTTAGACGCTTGCGATGTTTCATCTGTGTGAAAAGTGTTGTTGAGTGGAAATTAAATCATGACAAGGTTGAGTAAAAGTGCATGTACCCTGTCAAATCTGGAAAGAGAAGAGTCTAACTGTCCCGTTGTTTATGTTTATTATATTTTTAGGTAAAAATTGGCTCATGCCTTTCCAAAAAGCAACAGTGTGAAGAGAACGAAACTGTTCTAGACGAAGTTAGAACATATTTTGATGATTCCATTGCTCATGCAATTAAACGTTAGGCCACTCGCACCTGAATAAATAGGCGCTCGCACCTGTGTCTGTGTGTCAGAGTGGGTGTGTGGAGACATTTTTTTATGCGTGTATCTCTTTATCATTATGTGTGATCTCAGTGAGTGTTTGTGTAAGCGCGTTTGTCAAAGTGCATAATTCTAGACTTGTGATGGCTGTGTTTGCGTGTACACGTGCATACGCCGAGACGGCAAGATGACAGCAGTTAAAGGGAGCGTCACGAAGCTGAGGGCATCTCCCGGATTCAGAAGCAGGCACAGCAACAAGAAAGATGTGGGTGAATGAAGAAATCTGAGGAGTAAACAGGACTGACAAATCGTTGCTCTAAAGATATGCTATATCGACACCGTTTCAAAGCGGTTGACAACGCGACGTCTCGTTGCAGTTTTAAAGAAATTAATCTGTTACACACAATTATGAGTTATTTGCTGTCGACAAAACTGTCAACGGAATTGAATAGACCGAAAATAAGGAAATTTGGGGATCCTCCTCTAGAAAAAGGAAAATAGTTTGTTTTTTGTTTTTTTTTACGGTAGAAAGAAGATGAGATATATATATATATATATATAGAGAAAAAAAACCCCAAGAAACTGGAGAAAGGGTGAGAGCAGATTAGAAAAGGAAAAAAAACAACAAATAATGAAATAAAAGAAGAAAAAAACACGAAAATTAACATTCTGACAAAACAGGAGATTTGACAAAGCAAAAGTGGTTCGTTAATTAAAACAAAAGATGCCATAAAACCAAAACTAATGTATATTGCCACGAATTAACTGCTCGACAAAAACAACCATTCATTAAAGTGTAAATTTCTAGAGTGCATATGCGAGAATACAAAATGAGAAAAAATAAGTAATAATAACAATAATAATAATAATAATAATAATAATGACAGTCGCTGCAGATTGCAATGTATCTTTGAAGATCTTCAAAAAGCTATCAAAATAAATGGTACACTATTTACATTGTTCGGACTATCTCCCTCATCCTTCTCGCCATATTTATCACAACGTTTCGGCCGTTGTACTCTCCGGTCGTTGTACACGCCAGCCTTCTTTAGGTGGTTGGAATGTCGAACTGAACCCTTTATTTCATTTCGCTCGCAGGGACAAACATTTCTAGTTCCACGTCCCATGTGCAATGGATGTCAGTTATCAGTTATCTCCTGTTAATTCAACTCTCCACCGCCTTAACCAGATATTGAACTCACATTCTTTATCCACTGTATCATGCGTCCTCAAGGACACATGGCACAGAGGATAAAGGCGTTAGCTAGATCCAGTGACAGGACCCAAAAGTGTGTGAGTTCAATACCTGGTTAATGCGGTGGAGAACTTGGAGAGTTGAATTAACAGGAGATAACTGATAACTGACATCCATTGGACATGGCACGTGGAACTAGAACAGTCTACCCCAGTGAGCGAAATAAAGGGTTCAGTTCGACATTCCAACCACCTGAAGAAGGCCAGAGCGTACAACGGCCGAAACGCTGTGATAAATATGGCAACAAAGATGAGGACGATAGTCCGAACAATATAAATAGTGTACATAATACCTCATCTCAGAAATATAGACAGATGCCAAAATGAAGGGTGTTCCAATAACTTGGACAGATTTTTAAATGTGAGCTAAGTTTAAGATTGTGATATTTTTTTTTCCTTTTTCTTTTAACAACTTTAGTCTTCGGCAATTTCAACCATGGAAAGATTGACAATCAAACAACGTGTTAAAATTATCGAAGCCTATTACGAAAATGGACGTTCAAACAGAAATTTCACGCACTACGCGATTTTTTGCTTAACATAATCGACCAACTGAGAGTGCAATTGGAAACGATGTAACGTTGTTGTGGAGAGGTTCAATTCCTGCGCGCAATGACGAATGGAGGGGTCTGGATTTTCGGCCACATTCACGTGCACTGCAGCAATGTTTTCAGCTGAACGGCGTAAACGAGCACGCAGTGGTGTTTTCACATCTGCCACTGAGCCAGTTTGTTTGAATTTATGAACAATTTTTCCAATTGCACTCTTGAAAATTTAACACGTTGTTTGATTGTTAATCTCTCCATGGTTGAAATTGCCAGAGAATTAAGCTGTTAAATCTGAAAGAAAAAGAAAAAAATCATTAGACGCTTAAATTTAATTCGCATTTAAAATTATTGTAGCACCCTTTACAAGGACCTTGAAAGGGAAATCTAAAAAATGTGGTACATGAGGACATCAGTAATTCTAGTTGTGGTTGAAATTGCCAGAGAATTAAACTGTTAAATCTGAAAGAAAAAGAAAAAAATCATTAGATGCTTAAATTTAATTCGCATTTAAAATTATTGTAGCACCCTTTACAAGGACCTTGAAAGGGAAATCTAAAAAATGTGGTACATGAGGACATCAGTAATTCTAGTTGTAGTTGGGGCCTTTAGATTGATTGCAAAGTGTCCTGATGGACTTATTGAAGGGATTCCTGGTAGCCTATGCCTTAAAGAAATTTAAAAAATTTGTATAATGAGACCTCACCGCCAATCTAGAACTACGCTTAAATTCCTAATACAACAGAGAAAACTTAATCAAACCAACTGAAAATATTTATAGTAAAGGCACAGATAAGCTATATTAAGTCGAGATGCCATGTTAGGAACAGTATTTCAGATTATTTGGACTTTATAAAGGTTCTCTAAATATACAGGGTGATTGAAAAGCAACTCCCTATGATTGGTTATCTGTTAACAGCAAATTGCAGTTCATTTTTCTATCTTTTGCCAATTTAACTTTATCGAACCGATCAGATTTACTATTAAGCCAGGAGTAAATAGTTGTACTATGAGTATAGGCACCGAGTTGAGAAGTGTTCCACCAGAAAGGTCGCTGATAATGATTAGAAACAACGTAGGTCTAAGGATAGAGCCATGGGTGACGTCGTCATCAATGCAAAAATATCTAGAAGATTGGCCGTTCAAGACAACTTTCATTTTGCGATTTTATAAGAAAGACTGAATGAGTATATATATATATATATATATATATATATATATATATATATATATATATATATAGCAATCCTTCTTTTATGCATGTTTCATTAAAAACGACAGACAAGGTACTACGGTTGAGCTTTTTTATTTAATTTTTCTTGTGTTTGAAAGCTCTTGTCAGAACACAAAAAAAATTAAATAAAAAGCTCAACCGTAGTAGCTTGTCTGTCGTTTTTAATGAAACATGCATATATATATATATATATATATATATATATAGATAGATAGATAGATAGATAGATAGATAGAAAGCTATATAAAACAAAAGATATATTTTTACGTTTTCACTTTATCTAGAGAGAGAGAGAGAGAGAGAGAGAGAGAGAGAGAAATATATTTGTGTGTAAGGATAACTCACATAAAATCGCTCCCTTCCACTTGCACGCACACACGCGCGCACACACACACACACACACACACACACACACACACACACATATATATATATATATATATATATATATATATATATATATATATATATATTTAAGCGTATAGTCATGTAAATAAATACTCAGTCATTTTCTCTTTCCTGCAAACACATACACACGCACACATGGAAACATACGCACAAACACAGACACACACAAACGTAAGCACACATACATTCTTTTCCACACTTCTTCATTCTTTTCTACATTCATTATCTGTTTCTCTCTTGAACCCCCCGAACGTTTTTCTCTCATTACCCCACTCAACCGCCATCAAAAGAATCTTTACTTATCATCGCACAACAAATACTTGCAATATGACAGTCAGAAAGGCATGCATTTACCTGCAAATATTTGATTCAACGAATGTCTCACCTTGATTATTGCTCATTCATTTCTCTGATCTGGATAGACACGATCGTTTCAAGCGACCACTGCAATAACAAGCCGCTATATTGAACGAAACAATGTGTAGCTCATTTCCTTTTGAGAGATTTCAAAACAAAACCGTCTCGATAAAGTTTAATCAATCGTCCGGAACTGCACCACTCACTGCAGTGATTGCCACGCCTTTATCTCGTCTCACGTATAAATATTTACGAATAAATTTAATATATATATATATATATATATATATATGTGTGTGTGTGTGAATAAAAAAAAGGAAAAAGGCAAGAGGAAGAACTATACTTTACCGACGCGTTTCGTCATCTGACGGATTTTTTGTTTGTTTTTGTTTGTTTTTTGTTTGTTTTTTGTTTTTTCCCCCTTGTTTTTTTATTCAATTTGTCTCTTCTACAGAGAACTCCCACTAGACAGGCACACATGCACAATTACAAACACACATTACCATCGATGCCCACTTAGACATACAAGAATTGTTACAAACATAATGCGTATAGAATTATCTATGGTTTTAATGCACGTGACACGCGTCTGACCAATGAGAACTGACCCAAACAAAATGGAAAATACCAGAGTTTTTGACTCTTTGTTTTCTCTCTGTCTCTGACGAAGCTTTAATAAAAGTGAAATATGTTAGATTGATATTTCTCTTTCCTGCAAACACACACACACACGTGCAAACATACGCACAAACACAGACACACACAAATGTAAGCACACATACATTCTTTTCCACACTTCTCCACTCATTATCGAGATTGTTTCCTATTTGTTCTTTATTTTACCATCCTGTCGGATTCTGATTTAATCTGCATTTGATCTTTAACTTTTTTATATATATATATATATATATATATATATATATATATATATATATATATATATATATATATATTATGTTACAAGTATATATACTTGTTCGTTATTTTAGTGTGTTTCCCCTCTTTTTGCTCTTCAATATCGCTATTAGTCATTTCGCTAATCCAACGATTGTCTCCTAATGAGATGTTGGCTGAAAGGGCTCTAGAGATTTTTAATATTAAAATCAATGGTTTCCTAGTTTTTAAAACTATTTATAAATTTTGTACCTCCAAACATTTGTTTATTTATTTTAGGAAGAGGTACTCCCATCAACAAATTAAAGAATTGAATAATCTTCTACGATTAAAGAGTAAAATTAGGTCATTAAGACTATCTATCTCTTTCCTACGTTCCTGTTTAGAACAAGACGTAGCACCACTCTTCATTTCCAAAAGAATTTTTCACTCGAAGGTTAGACCTAGTTTGACAATTGAGCGGGCGTTTATTCAAGATGAGATTAATAAGTCGCTGAAGCAACTTGAGTTTTATATTAACTTCAGACATGGTTGTCTATTTAAAGTTAAAAGTTTTTGTCCTTCTTTGACTTTTTTCGTTTCTGTAAATATTTGGCTAATGGTGATGCATTTGCCAAACAACGTGTTAACACGAAATTTGAAAAACAGCTTACATTGCTTATTCGCTCCAGATATGGTTGTGACTCTGTTGGGGGATATTTTATTTTAACTGTCCCTCGCTATTTATTTACACGATAACCCTTCCCTCGTTACAAGTATATATACTTGTTCGTTATTTTAGTGTGTTTCCCCCTCTTTTTTGCTCTTCAATATCGCTATTATTCATTTCGCTAATCCAACGATTGTCTCCTGATGAGATGTTGGCTGAAAGGGCTCTAGAGACTTTTAATATTAAAATCAATGGTTTCCTAGTTTTTAAAACTATTTATAAATTTTGTACCTCCAAACATTTGTTTATATATATATATATATATATATATATATATATATCCCGGATTGAATATTCGAGAAATCTTAGAAAAATATGCGATCTCCGGCTTATTTTTCTAACAAGATTTCTATGACAAAGCGGAAAAGTTTTTTTCGTGTGACCTGTGTTATTAATCCATTCTGATAATAGAAGAATACACGATCTTCCCATAAAAGTGAAATGTTGTATGAAATTGGACGTAAATTTACTGTTAGCCATTAAAAAACATTCTATATATTTCCCGCTTATACTGATGATTAATAATGCATTTCTTTTTTAATTTAACAACAAAAGTGACAACAACATAAAAAAGTAACTAAATGAAATCGGATGGACTGTATAATCAAAATATATATTTAAAAAAAAAGGTTAAAATGTAAATATTCAATTTCAGCATCACCTCTCCGGACGAAAAATGTCACGCGAACAATATTTTTCCACTTTATCATAATTTTTAGGAATTTTCTTCGTAATATATCATAATTTACATATATATTTATATATATATATATATATATATATATATATATATATATATATATATATATATATATATATATATTATAAGTATAAAATAGTACACAATGAGTGTTGGTGATAATAAAAGTGCTCCGTTTTTTTTTTTTTTTTTTATAGATACAAGTATTTAAGTAAATGTCTATTTATGATAAACAGTATTAAATAACATTTACCAAGCCTGAATGTCCGAGAAATTTTCATAGAACGAATATTTTCTATGAAAATTTCTCGGACATTCAGGCCGGTAAATGTTATTTAATACTGTTTATCATAAACATAGCATTTACTTAAATAATTGTATCTATAAAAAAAAACAAAAAAAAAACAACGTTAAACATAAAATGTCTTTTTTATATATATATATATATATATATATATATATATATATATAAATTTCCAAGAGGATAGAATCTAGGTAGAGCTCAATGTCCAGGACAGAGCAACAATATAATATAAAACACTAATATTCCATGGTTATAATTTATTACATTGAAATCGTAATTACGGCCTAATTCTTCAGATCTACAAATTAAAAAAGAAATCGGAAAATATAGCTCCGGGTATAAAAAACAAAATTTTAGTGAGAGTGTATGTGTGGGGGTGGGAGACAAGTATGAGAGGTAAATGTATGAAAGCTCTAGAGAGAGGGGTAACGGAACAAAGAAGAACAGGAAAAGCCTAATGGTTAAGGTGGCATTTGAAATTTCCAAGAGAGAAGTTTTAAAGAAAGAAGTTAACGTTTTAAATGAGTGAGATATAAATAAATATGAATTTTTTTTCAGATGCATTTTATATATATATATATATATATATATATTCCGCAGCTCGGATTGAGGAATCGGAGAGTCGAGTTCGGATTTCAGTTGAATCCGTTACATTCACTAACGTGCTTATACTTTTGTGAAAGGTATGAATTCTTTCTTCTGTGTGTGTGTGTTCATTTTTATTAATGTTGGCTTAGGAAAGTAGTAAGTTTTTACGAAATGGAGATATTGGAGAAAAAATCCGGGGCGCAGATTTATGTTTTGATAAGTTTCTATAGCGGCACTCTCGAGAATCTTCCTTTGCAGTAAGTTAATATCTCTTTACACACACACGCACACACACACGCACACACACACACACACACACACACACACACACATATATATATATATATATATATATATATATATAAGAGAGCACTTTTATCATATCCTGATACTTTTTGATCAGACCTGGTATTTATATAGAAAGAAGTGATATAAAAAATTATCAGGTTGACTGTATCAATCAGTAGTTTGGATGGGAAATTTATTTTAAAACATCTGTCCAATCGGGAATATATATTTCCGGTATTCGCCATTAATATTCTTATTCAAGCAAGCCGAACATGTCTGTGCGCTTCACCCCCCTCCCCACCACCACCGCTCAACAAAAAATAACTTGTTTTCTTTGGATTATGTAGAATGTTGTATTCAGTCTGTAAAACAATTTATGTTTTACTTTTCTTTATTTTTTTGGGGGTGGGGGTGGGGGGGCATTTATCTTTTCTTTTTCTCTTTTTGTGATGGATGGGTTAAAGGATGGATTTTATCCGATGAAGATGTGCCTGTGACTAAAAGAAGGCAGCAAGAAAGCGACAGTGTGATGATATGGACTGGAGTTGTCGACCAAACCATTATTGGATCATTCAAAGTTTATGAAGTAGTTAAACTGAACAGTGATAACTATTGCGATTTCATAGACAAGGCTTTTATGAATACGTTTACAAGAAGTTTTGAGCCTAAAAGGTTTACAAAAAGTCTTGAGCGTAAAAGGTTTACAAGAGAGAAGATGGTGGAATAGGCACCATCAAGTCTCGATCTGATTTCGATCGAAAATCTATCGTCAATTGTAAAGATGAAATTATATGAAAGTGGCAAACAATATGACAAAAATGCAGACTTATGGGGAGCAATTAAGACCGCCATGTCGGAAAATGGACTTGTTGAAGTAAAAACTTCAACAAAATCAATACGAAGATGGGTTGAAAAGTTCAAAGGCTAACTATGAAGAAGTGATGTTAGAGCTATGGAATTTTGTATGCATTAATTTCAACTCTTCTTATTAAAACGTTTCGTTCCAGGTAAACTGACATCTGACTGTTCAAATGTAACTAGGAGTGACTTAAGATGGACAAAATTTAGTATCGTTGTATTATAAAATACCTGCAGAAAAAGAAGCTTAGCCCCTAAGATCATTCATGCTGACATGGCTACTACATTTGGAGATGACGCTCCAGTTTTATCAACAGTTCAAAAGTGAGCAGTTGAATCTAGGACTGGAAGAGAAAGTCTTGTAAATCACCCAAGGTCTGAACGTCCTGCAACTGCCACCATCGAGTAAAACATTGATCGTGTTCACCACACGTTGTTAAATGACAGGCAGTTAACTATAAATCAAGTAGTCAATGCTATTAGCATATACCGTGAGAGAATTGAGAACATTCTACAGAATGAACTTGGCATGACGAAGGTTTCTGCACGGTGAATGCCACGTCTTCTGGCGTCTGATGAAAAACGCGCAAGTCGCATCACACCTCTGAAAAATCTGATATTGTTTGAAGCAGATCTATTTGATTTCCTTGGACGTTGCAAAATCTATTGTGTTTATTGACTATCTTCAAAAGGGCCACATCATCAATGGAGAGTACTATGCAAATTTGCTGAGGAAGTTATGAAAGGCTATCAAGACTACCCCCCGCAAGAAAACTGATAAACGTGGTCTTAATAGTGCTCCAGTGTTTCGTTTCAGCGGCTGTTGTGCGTGAACTGCTTGATCACAATCCCTATTCTCTTGATTTGATCACATCTGATTATCATCTGTTCCCCAACAGGAAAAAAATTGGCTAGGAACCAGTATCATAGGAATTATGAGGTCATATCTGCTGCTGTTGATTTTTTGACCAATAGAGTGATAGCTTTTTCACCAATACGATCCAAGCACCGCAACATCTATGGAAGAATTGTGTGGACTGCAAGGGGCCTATATTGAAAAATAAACCTGACTTGTTCACATTCCGTGAGAGTATCTTAGTCAGCCTATGATCTTTTTAGCTAACCCTCGTACTACTGAATTTTTAAGTTTTAATCTGAAAATTTCATATCTTGCTTCGGAGAAATTATCAAGTTTCTTTCCCACGTCAAAATAAATCACATCACGTGTCTCGTAGTGAATTAGGGTCGTGTGTGCATGCACTTCATCTGTTGCAGTATTGGGTGTGTCTAGGGTAAGATAACTTGTAGGTGTCTATGCCTCTACAGAGTGGTTTTGAATTCACTTTTCTTTTCCTAAAATGGTAACCACCGAAGGCTAAAAAAAACACTCTGGCGTATTATTTAATCCATAGCGCGGAGCAGAAGAGACGGATTCAAATCTTTTCCAAAGGCACAAAGTGAAAAGGAAATGATTAGCTTGGAAATTGAACTCGGCTCGCCGATTCCAACTTTCGGAGCTCATTTCCATCAACGACCTGCATATACCAAAATAATTAAAATAAAATAAACACACACACATACACACACACATACGTACAAACTCTTATCCCTTCCATACACACTGAATATATCAAATTACAAGGCTGCACTTATAATTGTCTTTTAAATGGTCACACTAACCTGCTCGACTAGGTAAATCACTAGCGAAGAGAAATTGCCTGAAGATTATCTATGCTGTAAAACCATCCCTCTTTTGACCTTTAAAACCTTTACATTTCGTTTACTTTCAGCCTCGACACTCGTAAAACTAGTTTTCACGATAAATTTATTTTCTTACCCAGCTTTGCTTTCCCTATTTCTTCTTCTTCTTCTTCTTCTTCTTCTTTTCTGCACTGTGTCCCTTCAGGACGTTGGCGATCATGGCTCTCTGCAATCGGCTCTCATTTTTGGCCCTCAATAAAGGCAACTTACGCGTTGCTGTCCTCTGCTCCTCTTCCCTTCAATCAATTCCGTGAGTATCAAATTTTACAAGCCTTCTTTCCTCATTATGTCCCCAAGGAATTTCAACTGCCGCTTTCTGCTGCGACTTATGAGTGTTCCTTTTTGTTTCCGTTTTCTCTAAATCTAAATCTTCGTCGTCGTTTAGTCCATGACATTTTCAGCATCTTTCTGCAAAACCACATTTCTGTTGTTTTAAGTCTCTCCTGCATCTGTGATGAGATTGTCCAGCATTCACTGCCATATACGAGGACCGATATTACGTACCAGTTCAATACTCTTTTCTCAGTTTCTAACGAAATTTTCCTGTTTCTTAATACTTCGCTTAGTTTTTAGATGACATCTTTCGTTATACCAATGCTTCCGATTTCCGTTTCACATTTGGTACCTTTTAATTTCAGGATAAACGCCTGTAATTATTCCGTTTAGTAGATTACTCTTATCTCCTACTTTAAATATTCTTATTCACCGTGGTCATCTGCACCTGAAGCCTATTCTTGCGGGCTGTTGGTGGCATACGTTCGTGATCATGCCTTTCTACAACTTCCTATCTATTGTAGTCCTTTGCAATGTTTGCATTTTTATTGTCCCTTTCAGTTCTCCCATCTATTTACACAAGTTAAATAAAGTAGGTTACTCGCTACTCCCCTCTGTCCTTTTTTTTTATTGTTTCACCCCAAGCAAGGCGATAGAGCCACTAAGACACAAACGTTACTGAGGAGAAAGGACAATAAAACAGAATAGGTTGAAAGAGACTAAAGTTTGCCGTTGTATCTTACATAGTTTGTAGATTAGCAGGAAAGCAAAAAGTTAGAATTGAGTTCTTGTCTTCAATCTCCTGTGACTGTCGTCTGTTCATTATGGATCCTAGATATTTCAATTTTCTTTTTAATTCTAAGTACAAGTGTCATTTTCATTCATTTTACCTAAATCTTCCACGTTGCTTACATGCTCCAGTCAAGGTATTCTCAGCATCCTGCTGTCTAACCCTAACCCTGTTGCCGCAGGTTACTCTTCATCGTTAAGGAAATTGTCCAGCATTCACTGCCATATACGAGAACTGACATTACATAGAAGTTCAACATTGTCTTTGTTTCTAATGAATTTTTCATGTTTCTCAATAATTTGTTTAGCTTTTGATAGGTGGTTAGACATTTAACCAGTGGATACGATAAAGTAACCAACATCAAATCTTCTGTCAAAAAATTGGTAATCAAACTTTATAAAAAAAAAATACTGACGAGTTTGGCAATGTCCTCCCTAAAATCAGGATTCAGGTGGGGCTACTCAACACTAGATAATTTACAAAAGACAAATTGATTGAATAAGCAACAGAATGAAACAAGTTTTTTAGCTAGCATTGACGATGAAAAGGCACTTGATTCGGTAGAATACGCGGCAGGCTTTTACTCACTATGAGCATGAACAAAAACATTCATTTCGAATATATGCAATAGCAGTCGTGCCAAATTCTGACTACTCTAAAACGCAGATAAAATACAGATTGGAAAAGGAGCAAGGCAATGGGATACAATTTCATCTAAATAATTTACAACAAACCTTGAAAGTATTTCCGGAAAATAAACTGAGAAAGAATAGGAGTAAGTATAAACAGAGAATATTTAAACCATATACGATATGCTGACATTTTACTAATATCAGAATCATCGGATGAATTACAAAAAGAGCTGACTGACCTACATAGGGAAAATTTGAATGTAGGTTTTAAAAGGAAGTGAAATAAAACAAAAATAATGTTACATTGTAACATCTTGGAAAAGTCATACGAGAAGCGGAAGCATTATATATATATATATATATATATATATGCACAATTTCAGATATACAGTGTAACTCGGTTATAAGAGACCCGGATATAAGAAAAACCCGGATATAAGAGAGATTTTCTCTGGTCCCAAATTAGAGCCTGTGTTAATGTATATAAAATAGACCAAACCCGGATATAAGAGAAACCCGGATATAAGAGACTTCTTCTCCGGTCCCGACAACTCTCTTATATCCGGGTTACACTGTAACTAAAAATATATGTGCAAAAGGACAATAGGAATGAAGACAAAAGTAAAGCATATCTTATGGTGGTGCAACAGAAATACATACCAGAAATACCTCAATAAATACCTGCCACGTAAGAGTAAGACATTAGTGGCATTGGTACCTTAATCGAGCTAATGCCTCGCCCAGTGGCGTAGCTGAGGGGGGGCGGATCGCCCCGGGTGCCAGCACAGGAGGGATAACACAATGTCACCCGCAACAAAATTTTTCAACCAGGCTAAGGTACCAAAAATAGTCTGAAAACAGTGGTGGAGTCACAGGGTTTCGCAGGTGAGCATATGACCCCTCCAGAAATAGTTTATGACCCGCCCAGTTTTGCCCCCACGTCAGAAATTTTCTAATAATTTGTCGGGAAATTTGTGAGTAGGAAAAATAGCAATGTTTTCAGCTTTTGATTTGAACTGATTATTTTGTGGTATTGGATTTTGTCTTGGATCATACATGTAAACAGTAATGTACCGGTCAGTAGAGTAAAGTAGAGGTAGAGCATGTATGAAAATTTAGCTACAGCTAACCATTCAGCATAGGGTGAATCGGGGTCATTGGGGTGACATTTGAGCGGACCGCCCCGGGTGACGTTTACTCTAGCTACGCCACTGGCCTCGCCATTATGTAGGTGGTATATCTGGGAGACATATGCGGGAGGTATTTCTGCCGTACTTTCTCACTCTGTCTGTCTGTCTGTCTCTCTCTCTCTATATATATATATTATGAAATGGACAAAGTTCGACAATTATTTTTAAGACATTTTAATGTTTATACATTCTTTTTATAGATACAAATATTTAAGTAAATGCTCAGTTTATAATAAACAGTATTAAACAACATCTACCGGCCTGAATGTCCGAGAAATTTTCACACAAAAATATTCGTCCTCCGACAAGATTCGAACCTGTATCCTATACGGAACCGTCATTTAGTTTGACGTGCCTTTAACAGATTTGGCCACAGAGGCGCGTTCGGTCAGCTAGGTCGAATTTTACTGTATTTGAACTTCAATCTTCTATGAATCTCTCACGTACATTCATATCTGCTCATGGCGTATCAAATGTAAACAAATGACGTCACACCTTATGAAATGGACTTATCAAACATCTGGCCGTGATGAACATTTCGACGCAAAACTACAATCGGCTAAATATATATAAGTCACTTGAACTTTTCACAATTTATTGAATGTTATAGCTCGTGTTATTGAGTTCGAATTCCAGTCGAGTCCGTTGCGTTCTCTTACACGTAAATACCTTTAGGAAAGGTCCATCTCTTCTCCCTCCAGCTATGGGTTCAATAGTAGGACAGATTGCCTTCTTTAACCTTGGTTGTCAACCATTCCACCGCAGAAAGAAATGGCAGCCTACCACTGGAAAATCTTCTGCTTGGTTAACTGACTGACTGACTAGCTAGTGAGCATTTATGGCAGAAGTTCTGCTAGCCTAATACATACATATATATATATATATATATATATATATATATATCTCGTTATTTTCACGTATTTTCTCTGTTGAATTATTATTATTATTATTATATATGCAAAGCCTTACATAGCATACATACTCGCCTCTACAAATTGTTTTCCCCCTTGCAACTCTTCTCGCACCTGTCACTGCTCTATTGCGACTTCCATAGAAAGTGCACAGACGAAATAGGTTCCTTGGTTCCACAAGTTCTAAACTTCATAGCAAGGACCCGCTACTTACCTTGTACCGAACTACACTCATTGACTTTGGATTTCATTTGCGAGAAGTTTCACTAGAGCAGCTTCTTCCTGCGAACCACTGCTCTGTAAAACCGACTCCCAAGAGGATGCTTTCCAGATCACTTCAATATTAACCTGTTCAAGTCAAGTGTTAAAAATCACGGAAAAAAAACACAGGGGTCACATTAAACATGAAGTTGCAAAAACTCCAATTAGTTTACAAGATAGTTCTGACTTATGGTTAGAAGAAAAAATGAAAATAATGAAAGCCAACTATTGAATCAGAGGAACGAATTACTGTTTAAATGTCGACATAAAAACAAATTCAAATTTCCATAACATAGTTTCTCATTAATGAGCCACCCAAAATCCACCCGCTAACTCTTCAAATGTTGACATATATATATATATATATATATATATATATATATATACAAAAAAATTGGCTTCATTTTTGTTTCTACTTTAATTTTAAATTTAAGTTAAAAAAAAAGTTTCCTTCTAATATCCCTCGTTGTCGTCATAAGGTTAATGTTCTGGACATTCTATAATAAAATCTTTCTGCCTTAAGCAGCTACAACCCTCCTTAATCCACGCCTCGTGCCTAGCGTCCAAATGAAACAGTGATAAGTATAATCTCTGTATAAAGGGTTACCGGCAAGTTAGGGTTTAGCTTTCAATAACAATTCCTAACAGCTAACTCCTACCACATTCCACTTCCTCAGGAACTTTAGTCCACACCGGGGTTAAAAAGACTGATGACCACTTTTGTCGTTTGCCGAAATAGGCTATTCCCCATATGAGGTAAAAGGATTTGTTTGATTATTAATTATATATATATATATATATATATATATATATATATATATATATATATATATATATATATAGCTAATATTAGTGATAAATATACACATACATATGTAAAATATTCAAAAATATTCCCACACTCTCATACTTAGACTGTCTGTAAATTCTATTTTTATTTCCAAAGTTGTTTTTTCTGTTTTTTTTTTGAATTTGTAGGTCTGATGAATTGGATCGTATTTACGATTCCAATGGAATAAATTATGACCATGGAATATTAGTGTTTAAGCCTTTTTCTTATATATATATATATATATATATATATATATATATATATATATATATATATATATATATATATATATATATATATATATATATATATATATATATATATACTAACATAGAGCGCGGCCTTGTACGGGGATGTAACAGTAAGAGATAGATCAAGTATCGATCATCATAAAGACTGAAAAATAAAATTGACAAAGATTATTGTTTAAGGTTGACGGACACGCATGTCTTAATTAGTTTTTTTTTTTTTTTTTACGAATTGGTCAAACCCAAACTCAAAAAACATTGGTTTCAATCGTTATGAGTCTACCGATTGAATAGAATTTTATTATAAACAATTGTCTTGTAAATGGAATTTTTAAAGCATTCTGAATGTAAAAATAAAGTAAAAAGTGTGCAAGACAATAAGAAACACTCCCTGCCAAAAAAGTGAAGTTTTGTTGAAATCAGTTGAAAAATGTAGGATATCCGATCCCATATATAAAGAACACACACATACACAAACAACCTGGGTTTTATAATAAGTATAACTCGATATGAGTTGTCCCCCTTTCATTCTGGTGACAGAATCGTGTTTTATTGTGTTTTCAAATTGATTTCGTGCAAAAACAATTGTTTTTGTCCAATTTTTGGCGCTGTCAGAACCACCGCAAGGTAATTTTACGCAGTCCTGTGAAGTTTTGTTGAAGTCGGTTGGAAAATGTAGGAAATCCGATTCAATATATAAACGTACACACACACACACACACACACACACACACACACACACACACACACACACACACACACACAATCTGCGTTTTATAATAAGTAAGATATATATATATATAATTCAATCGGGTCTCGATCCTAGCTAGAGGCAACCGGATGTCTAGCCACACTGATGAGCTGTGATGCAGCGAAACTGTCTGTCTGTGGGTGACTATATATACACACTAAAAAAGAACTTTGGATTATTTACCTAATGAGTTCTTCTTATATATATATATATATATATATATATATATATATATATATATATATATATAAACAAACGACTTCCGGTAAATAACCGCCATAATAGAATACCCACAATGCACCACTAACCCGTATATATATAAATAGCCGAGAAAAACAACAGCATATGTGGCCTGACGATTTCAAATAGCATGAAACAGACTGTCGCCTCTAAGTGTTGACTTCTATGTTCACTTTTATATTTACACGCTCTATCTCTGATATTGAGCACTTTATTCCATAAATATAGCATACCTTAAGACTATATATATATATATATATATATATATATATATATATATATATATATATATATATATATATATATGAAAAAAAACGGGCACATCACGTTGACGCACCAGTTCCCATACGATCACCAAAGTTAAGCAACGTCGAGCCTGGTCATTATCTTAATAATGGGAATATCAGGTGCTGTGGATGTGCAGGTGGTGTAATAGAACAATGAGTCAGAATGTTTAATCGGCGACCTGGATTCCATTCCCCATTTTTGTTCGTAATATTCACCTACGCGCTAATACCCTTTCCAAAGGTATGAATTCACCAACAACTGTGTTTAAATTAAACACACACACACACACACACACACACACACACACACACACACACACACACATAAGTGTGTGTCCTCGGATTTTACCGTTTTGTATTGATTTGAATCGACAAAGTTTTATGAAAACTGCATACGGACGCATTATTTATTTACTTTTTTAACTTCACTTTTGCAGACGAAAAATAAAAATAACAAAGAAATAGAAAATCTGTGGAATCCTCCCTCAACCTTGCTGACATGTGTTTATGCCTGCCATTTGTTGGCGAAGTCTCGGCGCAGGCGTATTAGTGCATAACGTGTTTTCTTGCTGATGAGCAATTATATAATATATTGTAAAACACGATGCAAATTGTGGGGCCCAAGAGAAACGATAACAAGCCCATCGTATCTATTGTAGCGTATTCAAGTCACTCAAAATGTCATACTCAATTTCCTGCTGATGTTGTTGTTATTTCTTACTGACGCCCTTTATTATTTTCATTAAATTTTTCTTATTCTTTTTTTTATCGTTATGTTTTTATTGACGCCATTATTACGTCTGTGTTGTTTTTCCAAAAACATGGCGACTGCGAACCTGCAGCCCTTATTTAAGGAATGGGCTTTTGTTTAGAAGTATTATTTCATTGGGGACATTAGGGATTTTTATTTTATTTATTTGTCTGTCTATCAGCTAATTTAAAATATTTGTGATGATAGTCAGGAAAAAAAAAAAGAAAAAATAAGGTAGGTTCTAATCGTCAACGTTGTCGTTCGTTTATAAATCAACAGTGAAACCAGCGATTTAGAAAACACAATTGGTACACAATAAGAGATTCCATTCTAAGGTACTCTGCAAACAATTTCTGCTATAGCTTCCTGCTCTTGGCAAAACATTCCCATAACAAGGATGTTATTGACAAGGGCTAATTCTGATACGGGAGGAGAAATATTATCCAAAACAATAATGTCTCCCTTAAAAAAATAGGAAAGACTAAATATTACAAAACGAAATGCTAACAAGCTTCTTCTCAAAAAAGGCTGTTTTGTGTAAGATACTCCCGCGTGGATGCTTTTTAAAATACTATAATTTTAACCTTTTCAAATCGAAGGGCAATAGTCATCTATCCGTTATATCCTCGTAATTTTCACTTCCAACTTCTTCCTACGCTCATATCACACACCTCATTCTGTAACTCGCTACCTTGAGTAGATGTTAGACATTGCATTGGATGAACTCTGGTAAAAAAGGCTATCAAAATTAAGGACTTAACGGTCAATAAATGCAAAGTGTTAGTTTTGAAATAACTTTTAAATAGTAAGGAATCATTTAAAAAATATTTTCGTATGGTTACACAATTTTATTACAGCAATAATAACAGACATATTAAAAAACATTCATAAAAAGAGGTAAAAATATATCTATTACCGTAAATTGGTAATACTGAAAAATAATGATTAAAACAGCTAAACTGGATTATCAGTCCTCTCTCATCAAAGCAAATATCGATGAAAATAATGTTCACAGTAACTAAAAAAAAAATTAATATCTTTATTACTGTTTCATTTTCAAGCGATTTTTGGAGTAACTTATTTTGAGATATACTGAGTTTACAAGCACATACATTCTTGATATTAGTTACTAAAGTTACGCGGAAATTCAACCATTTTGAAAAGTGGTGGTAGGGTATTTATTTTCACTGACAACCTGTGCATCAAAATACAGTTACTTTCCAAATGAGGTAAAGTTAAAGTTGGGTATCAGACGTCCCTATCTAAATATTTCTGGCACTTAAAGGGAACCAAGAAAACACCTAATATGGAATGGAAATCAATAAGAAAAGCTGGAGTTTGTAGGTCATTAAATGACCCATGTCCTTTGTGCATACATGAGAAATTAGAGATTATTAAGTTTATCAAAAATAAAAGTTTACTTAATCAAAGAAACAAAATAGCTATTTTTTGCAGACATTGTCAATGATTTTAATTAAATAATGATTTAAAAAAAGAAGAAAGATGAAAAATAAAACATATATATTCATACTTGATCTTTGAATAATAATTTTTAAATAAAAACTAATGCTAATATATTTATTTGTTTTAAAATAAGTATAGTCTATTAGAAATTAGAATTAGAAATAATAATTTAAAATTGTATCTTAATATGACGTACTCATATTCAAACGATCCTTTTGAAAAAATCTTTATATATACAATTATAAATTTAACTGCAAAATTAAAGTGCCGTAAAACTTTTCGTCAATAACCCCCCCACCCAAAAAAAAAACAGACGATGTGCGAAAAACGGATTTCATCATCTGTTGAACAGGCACCCCTACCCTACTTTACTTTCACCCCATTTGGAAAGTAACTCATATTTTGATACACAGGTTGTCAGTGAAAATGAATAACCTACCACCCCTTGTCAAGATGATTGAATTTTTCCGTAACCTTATCAATTATTCTCAAGAATGTATGGGCTTATAAACTCAGTAAATTGGGCACCTCGAAGTGATGTAATGGTTAGCCAGCTTGTCTCGCTAGAACAATTACGTCTGGGTAGTGAGTTCGATCCTCACTGGGTGCCCCATACACATCTAAGCTACGCTTGGAAAATAATTATAAACTCAGTAAATTTAAAAATAAGTTATTCCAGAGATCGTTTGAAAATGCAACAGGACTAAAGATTTTAATTTAATTCTAAAATTAAATCTAGAATTTTTAGTTTCTTTTTTTGAAACATGTTTATTCCTTTGAAGCGATGGGACCATATTTTTTAATAAGTAAATTTATAAAAATATATATATATATATATGTGTGTGTGTGTATATATATATATATATATATATATATATTTGTGTGTGTGTGTGTTTTTTTTTTATATTTCTATGAAAATTTCTCAGACATTCAGGCCAGTAAATATTGTTTAATACTGTCTATTATAAAACAGAGTATTTACTTAAATATTTATATCTATAAAAAGAATGTATAAACATAAAAATGTCTTTTTATATATATATATATATATATATATATATATATATATATATATATATATTACCATGAATACATTTTTGTAAGAGAAATTATTAATTCTCACAAGAATATTTCGGCATTAAATGACCCATAAGTATTTGATATGTCACTAAACAAACAAATAAACTATCCCTCCCTCCCTCCATCCATCCCACATTATTTTCTTGGGCCTAATGCCTGTTGCTGTCACCATTAGGAATTAACCTTTTACACATTTTATAATGACTAGACATAATTTTTTCATAATTCTATTTCAAAATGAATCTCCTAAAATGAAGAATAAAATTAAAATTTACAATCATAAAATGTGTAAAAACAACTTTGAAACATTTTGTAAAAGTATGGACTCACCTTTGCAACGAATTCCACTAAAAAAATCACGGTGTTTTTATAATTACTGAACGGTGCATAAGTTGTAGCCAATGTCGTCTACCGTAACAGAAATTTTCAAAACATTTAAATGCAATATCAATCGTTATCTTTTGTCTTTTTACTTTCTGTTCTTTTAACATTTTCGCTCGTTAACAAAGTCTCTCTTATATTCTTTCACGCTCAGTAGCCCTCCACACCTCTGCGTGTTAGTGGCTTCCTTGCCTTGCTTGGGGTAAAACTTTTTAAAAAGAGTAGATATATTAAAAGGCCATTTATTACAAAAGAGAAACATTTCGTAACAAAAACAAAGGTTAACAATGCATATATATTACCGTAAATTGGTAATACCGAAATATAACGGTTAAAAACAGCTAAATCGATTTACTGATCCTATCTCATCAGAGTAAAAATCGATGAAAAAAGAAGTACTTAGCGACTAGATAATATACAATCCCAGACTAATATTATATAAAAAGAAACTAACCATAAAAGGCTAATTACCTTTCAGTTAATCAACTACTCCACTTTACAGAGAGATGGTTGGTAGGACTTAATATATGTTGATTTTAAAACTATGAGATGATAATCGGTATTAGACTTACTCAGTACTGAGAACATGTCCGGGCTATAAGACCGAGCACACTGCTGTTTTTTTTTTTTTGTTTCTTTTTTTTTTTAATCAAACGTTCAGCTATCGCTGAAACTGATACATTGACGCACCTATGGAAATGCCCCACCTTCCTTTGCGAATATTGACTGGAAACTGTTGGTTGATCCGTATCTCTAAACTTTGACCTCTTCTGCCTAAATAGTCAGCATCGCTATGACATCTGGATTTGTAAATTAAAAAAAAAAAAACTAAAATAATGGGTAGGCAGAATATCGTTTCAGATCGGTCTCAATTTAGGGGTCTGGCACCAAACACAATATTGTGGATTGGCAGAAAAAAATAACAGCTTCTTAAAGCAATTGAAATTTTCTTCGCAAATCTCGCCTGCACCCCGCCAATCCCAACAGTAAACGCAAATAAACAAGACAACCAGGGAAATAAAAAGAAGCAAAAATGAGAATTGATCGAAACAAAAAACCCGTATAGGGAAAAGCAGTCTGAAAATAAAACAGTGAAAAATAAATTGAGATCTTCACAAATTAACATATTAAATAAATCTATTACAGACAAGGATTTTTCTCGCCAGAATCTTACACATTTTTATAAGTCTAACATTCTTTCTTGCCTTGAATATTGCTGCCACATCTGGTCTGATGCTCCTGCTATATATTTTGAGATTCTTTATAAAATACAAAGAAGAATCTGCAATGTTATCAGTCCTGACCTAGCATTTTCGCTTCAGACACTTTCCCACCGCCATAATGTAGCTTCCCTGTGACTTTTCTATAAACACTTTCATGATAATTGTTCTGATGAATTTTCCCTTATGGTACCTAGACTATATGAATTTAGCCACAGTAATAGATTGACAGCAATGTCATATAATTTTACAGCTGAAATGGTTAGATGTAACCATAAGTTATATGGTAGCAGTTTCTTTTATCACACTTCTTACTTCTCTTCCAGCTTCTTGCTTTCCAGTCAACTTTGATTTAAATGCAATATCAATCGTTATATTCTGGCGTAATTCCTGTTCTTTTATTATTCTCTCTACTTAATAGTATTTTTTTTCTCACCTTTTGTAAAACCCAGTGTTGTAACGCAGGGGAGGTTACTGAATAGAATGATCAAACGAGGGTCGGTAATGAACAATAATACTTAGGACAAGAATAACACATATAAGATTCGACAGCGGCGCGTAGAAGAAGTAGTCAACTGCTAAAAGTGAGTCAAGTGAATTCAACAATGAATCTCCAACTGCAGACAAACATACAGTATTTACTACTGTATTTATGTGAATGGAGGCATACCCATTATCGTCCGTAGGTATGCTACAACACCCAGCAACCTCTTTCAAGTGACTTTATTGCCTTGTTTGGGGTAAAATGAAGAAAAAGAAAAAAAAAAGAAAGAATAAAAGAAGTGGGTAAATAAAGTGTAGCTTAAAAATCGTGTTTAAATAATTTTAAATAAACAACGTTTAGATTTTTAAATGAATAAACAATTGTTTATATTTTAAAACAATCACACAATTATATTTTGAAAGAATCATACATATTTACGAATCACAATGTTTTACAATGATCATGCGATATTATGCCCCCCCCTCTATCTCTCTTCCTAAAAACTATAACTAAGGTCATCTTGGCATTATTCTTTTATATGCTGTGTTTCTTTAGGACGTGGACGATCATGGCTCTCCACAATGTCTTTATACTTTGTAGCTCTAAATTATATACTCTCTCCAAGGAACTGTAACTAATATCCGCTCGACATTCTTCTGTTATGCGTTGAATCTCTTCAGGACGCTGACGGTCATAGCTCTCCACAACTTCCTATCATTTATAGGTCTAAGCAATGTTTATCCCATTACTATCTCCCCCTGTCTCTCTTCGATCATCAGGCTCGTTAGGTAGGTTACTCACAGTTTTCCTATGCCCCTCTTGCCTTCAATATGCCCTTAAAATGTCAAGTTCTCCAGCCCATATTTCCTGCCTTAGAAATTTCAGCTATGTCTTCCTCATTCAAAGTACAAGTGTTGTTTTTATTTACACTATTTAAATTCGGACTATTATCCTCATCTTTGTTGTTGTTATCACAATGTTTCGGTCGTTGTACGCTCCGGCCTTCATCAGATATATATCGATCCGGGTAACCTACAGGGAATTCCAAACTGAAGCATTTATTTAATCAAGTTGGGGAGACTGTTCCCCTTAAACTGCTTATGTTTAGGGAAATCTCGTTTAGACTGCATGAATTTAAGCTTGTTACTAGGGTGGCATTATAGTCCCACCCTTTTACTGATGAAACAGATGTAACCGCCTCTTCTATTTCAATATCTTCGCTCGCACTTCCCAACGCTGGAGTTCCCTTCCTCTTACTTGCTTCCCTGATAATTATAATCTTCAAAAATTTAAATGCAATGTCAATCGACATCTGTGGTACCTTTCTTCTTTTTATCTTTACCTCAATCCTCCCTATACCCATTCTTTTCACTTATTTTCACTCTGTAACCCCTTGCATAATAGTGGCACTCCCGCCTTGCTTTAGGGGAAATGCTTATAAAAAAAATTCCTCATCCCATAAATTTTCACTGATGCCTCGACTGCATGAATTTAAGCTTATTACTAGGGTGGCATCTTGGCCCCACCCTTTTACTGTCAAATAATTAAATGTAACCGCCTCTTCTACTCCAACAGCTTCTTCTTTCGCACTTCCCGGCAGTGAAACTCCCTTCCTCTTACTTGCTTCCCTGATAACAATAATCTTCAAAACTTTAAATGCAATGTCAATCGATATCTTATGTTGCTATAATCCCCTTTTCTTCTTTTTATCCTTACCTCAATCCCCCTACGCCCATTCTGTTCCCTTACTTTCACTCTCTGTAGTCCCTTGTATATTAGTGGCACTCCCTCCTTGCTTGGGTTGAAATGCTTATAAAAAATAAATTCATCATCCCAGAAATTCAGAGAAAGTGTACTTTTTGTTTCCATTTTTGTAATGATTCGTCGTTCCTTCCATGTTATTCTCAGCTCCCTACTGTAGAATCACATTTCTGTTACCTTATGTCTCCCCTGAACAGCTGCAGTATGAAGTACATAATGGCCCTGTAGGTGTTGAAAAAACACCAATGTATCCAAGGAGGCGCTTGAAACAGGGATTAGATAATCTCCTGAACAGATTAGTATACTTGGAAGCGATAAGCCAGCTATTACATACATATTTATAATTTAGCCGAAACAAAACTGCTCGATCGCTACTTCCACAGAAAGTGCTCGGATGAACTACATTTTCTGGTCCCGCCAATTCAGACCTTCACGGAAAGGACCCACCATGCCACTTACATAGTAGCAAACCACTCACATTCCTTCCGTATTCCATAGGTGAGAAGTAAGTTCAACTGGAACAGCCTCCCGCGAACAACGGATCTGTGAAACCTAGGTTTCCCCGATCACTACAATCTTAACCTATTCAAGGCTAGAATTAACCATTATCTTCTACTCCTATACGCACAAGTTGGTTACTTAAATATAAATTTTTTGAATTCTGTTGGAAATATAATAATTTACGCATTTAATTGAAAATATAATAATTTATATAAGTGTACACAATTCTTCGGCAAACTTGAACCTTCATGCCCGCCAAAAAACGGAGTATCAAAAGGACCCTTTTTTCCCTGTGACTTCGCTATGATTTTATCTACTCTTATAATTTATAAGAATATTAAACAGTATTTATTTATTAGATCGTTCATTTACAAGAATAATTTTATATTTACAATATTCTAAAAACTGATACAATTAATACTAATGCAATGTAATATTTATCGTTTACCAATTTATAAAGAAATAAATATAAAAACAATTTTTTATTAATGAATTTATAAACATTTACTAAATTATTAAAATATGTGAACTAACTACAACGAAAATCCTTATTATTCAACATTTTATAAAGTTCGTTCAGATTGACAATTAGCCGATGTTTTATCGACCATTCCAATAAACAATATAGGAAATAAATAGTGTAAATAAACAATCTAAATAAATATTTTTGATTATTTTTGTCATCAATTTTCAAGAAGAAAAAATAAAAATAAACTTTCATCAAAGAACCTAACATATTTTCAATTAAACAATTGTTTATATTGAACGAATTTTTTCAGTTAAATGAAAATGTTTATATTTTAATATTTATATATTAATTCTTTATATTTTAAATGTTTATATAAAAATGTTTATATTCTAAATGAATCAGACAAATGTTTATCATTTTTAATGATCAAATTAATTTATTATAATTTTCAAAAAACAGGTTTTTATATTTTTAAACAAGTTAGCGGTTATTTATACTATTTTCATCGTTCGGTGTGTCCTCATCTTTATTGCCATATTCACGACGTTTCGGCCGTTGTACGCTGTGATATTCTTCAGGTGATATACGTTAGACTTTCGAAGCGAACCCTTTATTTAGTCCACGTAGGTAGATTGTTTTAATTCCCCGTGTCATGCTTTGGAGTGGCACTTTGATGCCGGTTAGGCATCAGGATATTGGTCTCCCTGCCCGGATTAAGTTAGTTTAGGGTTGTTTTTTGTCTGTTTCGTTTCTTCATTCCCGTTAACTTAGCTAGGGGATGTATGCCCATTGGCCCCTTTTACTTCTGTCCCCATTTTTATTTAGTTTAATTCCCCATCCCCTCCCTTGTTAAGGGGGTCAGTTATGTCAGTTCTCTGGCGGACGCGGCGCACCTTTCGTTTCGGGCGTGATTTTCGTATTTGTTGTTGTGTTTGAATGTCTGTGTGTTTTAAGCGACTGTTTGGGTTCATTGAATATTTTTAGATTAGCAAAGTCCCGCATTGATTTCGTCCAGTTAACTGATGTTTTTGCCATATTTAGGGATGGGGTGGGGTTATTACTAACATTATTTTGTTTAGTTTCTTGTAAATAGTTTTCGTACATTTTGTAAATATTCATTGGCATTTAGATTTTTGAATTGTTATTATATTCCCCGCCCCCAACAGACAATAAATTGTACATAAAGGGACCACTTAGTACTTTCATGAACACAATGAGGTATTATAGTGGATGTAGTAAAAAAAGGTAAGTAAGAATGCATTTTTTGTGTTAGAAATATTGTTGTATGTTTGGATCAGTGTTTGGGGCTAGCTAAGTCTTGATAGGACCGTGCTAATGCCCTTGGGAAAGGTGTGAATCTTCTTCTTCTTCTCCCTCCAGCTATGAGTAAATAGCAGGACAGACTGGGTTCTATAGCCTTGGATGGCAACTGGTCTAGGAAAAGGACAACTCTGAATTCAAAACCTGCGGAGGGTCGTTTAGGGACCTTGTGGCACGCAGTGCACCAGGTCTCTGTAATCGGCCCTTCAAAAAGTGTGGATAGTCCTGCACAAAACCTTCACGAACTATAATCAAATCTCATGTGCTATACATGCGTGTTGGGGACCGCTTGTGAATTCCAAATTCCCATGAAACTCCGATATTGGAGCCGGCTCAACCCACCTCGGGTGAATGCCGTTAAAAAAAAAAAAAAAAAAAAAGGACCGACCTTTTCCTCATTCTCACTTTTTGGACTTGTGCCACATTTTTTATTTTATCGCAAATAAATAATATTTCATGTGCCATGTCATTTTGGATATCTCATTTTTCAGTTATCTCCTTATAATAACTCAACACTTCAAAATTTTGTTCCCTCTTCTGTGGCAAGGTATAAAACTCACAATTTGGTTAAGTTATCTTGAGATTTCAGCAAACATGATATATATATATATATATATATATATATATATATATATATATATATATATATATATATATATATATGTCTGATTGAATAAATTACAGACATTATATCTGCTAATTTTCAATAAAATTAGTTCATACTCACGAATAACCTTCCGTAATTTGATGTTAAAGTATTAGAGAAATGTGCTGTTTAAATTTCTTTTATTTTCATTTCCCAACTACTTTCGATCTTTTTCGAAGATCATCTTCAGTGGTGCAAGAGTTACAAAACTAAATGCTGTTCATTAGTATAAGTATTTATACAATGAAGTGCGTTGTCATCCATTACCGTAATTTTTTCATTATGCTTTTAAATATATATATATATATATATATATATATATATATATATATATATAGAGAGAGAGAGAGAGAGAGAGAGACTGCAATAACCAATCCAATAATTGGACCTAAATATAGGCGCCCAGCTATGGATAAATAGTTAGCCCATCAAACACTATGAAAATGTAAAAATAGGTTTTAATACCAGAAATAATATGTAAAAAAAATATTACCATCAATAAATTTTCGAAGAAAAAGTACATTACCATCAATACATTTTTGAAGGAAAAATATTACCAGCAATACATTTAAAAAAAAACAAACATTACCAACAATAAAAATATTTGTCGCCATTAAGGTTGATATGCCGTAAAATAACCCATTGAGTTTGATATGCCGTAAAATAAAACAAACAATATAGCCTTGTATGGCAACTGGTCTACGAGAAGGAAAACTTTGAATTCAAAACCTGTGGAGGGTCGTTTGGAGACTTTGTGGCACGTAGTGCACCAGGTCTCTGTATCCAGACCTTCAAAAACTGTGGTTGGTTCTGCACAAAGCCTTCAAATATGTGCAGGTGTCTGGGCTGTCAGTTTCTAACAACTGAGCTGCTTGACACTCATACGTTGAATACGACAGGAGAGTCCACCATATATATATATATATATATATATATATATATATATATATATATATATATATATATATATATGAATTGAAATCTTACAGGACATATCATTCCGCGATGTAATGATAAAGAAATGTTTATTTTTCTTTTATAAAAAAGATGTCGTTCCTAACACAAACTTCATCAATGTCAATGCACTTAAATAACTGGATAATATTAATCACAATATAGCAAACATTATACTGCGAAAAGTTCATGTTAGGTTACAGATGAGTGTTCCAGTAACGGATATATGCATATACATGTATGTGTAAAAATTCAAATATAGAATCAAAAATATATCTTCAAAAAAACAATATAAATAAACAATTTCATTAATAAATAAAAAGTAAACAAGTATATATAAACAAATGAAGAAATAAAAAATTCCACAACAATAACAATATTACCTATTTTCGTTTATTAGGCACTAGCAGCATGACCCGGCGTTGCCCGTGCTTGATTCAAAAATCGTACGACTCATACAGCAATCGCTATCACTTGACTTAAAATATTTTTGCCCTTCCTTGCCTTCAAAGGAGTGCCCTTTGCCGTGCTGATGTTGCTACATGCCTTAGTTCTTGCCTATCTCACATTGTGAATTTTTTCTAAGCTCTATACTAAACATTGAATCTGTTACGAGAAAAGAACTAAACAAAATGAACACAAAACGATCAGCTTTAAAAAAGGACTCGTAACTGGAAAAACCGAATGAAAAAAGAATCTTAACAACAAATACTTTTTCACACACAACCCAGTTCTGCGGAATCAGAATCAACGTTGAGTTTAAGCAAGCGAATGAGCCAATTGGAGTAATGTGACATGCAGATTTCAATTTTCCCCACTTGTGACGAATGCAGCTATCGATTTTTTTTGTGCATGCTAGTTAACATTCGTGTCAGTTAGCTGTTGGCTCTCATGCTGGCCAATAGAATCTTCCTGCCTATTCGTGGCAGCCAACTATAGGCTCTCACTCTGGCCAGTAGAAAATGGCCGCAAACTACATAAAAACTGCCGTAGAAGAATGAAAAAAAAATCGATTATTTCCACTATCGATGGGAGTTGGGAAATGCAAAGTCGGTCTTGGCCTTCCCGCTAACTTGGAGTATGTGCATGTAAATTATGGTGCAAATCCGTCGAAAATTGCGGCCGTGCATTCGTTACATACATCTTGCCTTTTATAGCTAGAGATTAAATTATATCACTAAGTAGCCTCCATAGTTTACCTTGGCTTTCACAGTTAGCCTGAAGAATATTTATGAACGTTCTTAAATTGAAAAGTTTTGAAAATCAGACGACATTTTTACTTTGGTTTATAAATAACTGTTGCAATCTTTAGATTTGGTTTGATTTACCCATAATAGCCGCAGGACAAAGGACATTTTCATGGTGAATAACGTGATACTTTTTGATCATCCAGCGTGTTCGCCCCCACTGAAAATATTTGAGGTGGATAGCAAGGTAAGACTATAGTAACAGACGTCAATTCCAAACAATGCATGATTTTCGTCACTTGAAATAACATTCCAGTCAGCTTTCAACAGACGTTTATATCGACCAGGACAAAGCGCATGTTCGGAGTTATTCAAAACAGCAGCCGTTCAACTCACTACTAAGACATCTTGTTGGGCATTTTCTACTCAGTTTATGTCTTTGTTTTTTAGGTATATTCTTAAACATTTGACCAGATAGTATTTATCCTAATTTTCCAGTATTCAAATTTTCCCTATTAAATTTTTCATTTTTCCTTTTCTTATTTTCATTTTTTAAGCTTTGCTCAAATAAGTGGTTGTGTCTAAAAACGCAAAAGGTATATCTTTTTTGATTTGATACGCAAAACGTATATATTTTTTGATTTGATACGCAAGTGGTATATATTTTTTGCTGATTTCCATTAAATTGGGACCACGTCATTAGCTGATTTGAAATTTGTATAAAATCATTTTGGCCACTTGTTTATATGAACAAATATACACACACACACACACACACACACACACACACACACACACACACACACACACACACACATGTCATATTTGATTATGCAAATGTACATATCTATCTATCTATCTATCTATCTATCTATCTATATATATATATATATATATATATATATATATATATATATATATATATATATATACATGTATATATGGTGCTATTAAAAAATTGACAGAAAATAATGTTCTTTATTTTTTATAATGATTTAAGAAACGTTAAAACGCTGCGTAATTTATCAATACATCTCAATATATATGAATTGTTGAGCAGCAGGAATCTTCACTCTCAGTCACATGTGCGCATGCACGCACCTATATATATATATATATATATATATATATATATATATATATATACCGTGAGAAGAATATTTTATATAAATATATATATGTGTGTGTAGATAATTCTAATACAAATTCTAAGTGCTCTTAAGCTATAATTACCATAACAACAAAATAAAATCCTGCATAATTATAGGCTTTCTTACCAGTGAGCATTTAGAATTTGTAGCCCTCAATATTTGCATGAAGTAAAAAATACATTGAAAATATACTTTTAAACTCCACTAATATCTTAATTATTTCATGTATAACGCGTAAGGAAAGCTTACAAAATCTTCAAAAATGTACAAGAAAATAACGTAAATACTACAAATGGTAATAGTTTATTTAAGCAATATAAACTTTGTTACAGCTACGTAAAAAAAGTTGATTTAATCAACATAAAACAAATAAAAACATTAAATCTGAAGCATAAATTAGAAAAAAAACAAAACATGTCTAACCATTTCGTCTTAAGGAAAGCAGTTTTGATTAATGAAAAAAGAACGTATTATGGTGGAATGGGCACTGCTGATGAGTCCCAAATATAGGACGAAACGGCCGTCCAGTGCTTTCTGCATTCTGTTGAGTTTTCTTTCAGACTCGATGAATAATTAACAACCGGCCTAAACTGAAAAGTCTTACCTCAGGGAAACCGTTCTTAAGCTAACGCATGCTTCTACTAGTTCGGCTACGAAGCCAACTGACAGGACAAGGTCAGAATAACCTGTTAAAGAAGGCATGTTTTTCGTGTTGAGACTTCTACGAATTTATACCTGCTAGCTTCAATTTCTGACCGGAAACGTAAACTAATTTTTTTATCCGACATTATTTCTCTGGTAATATTATTTTTTTTCAAAAACTTATAGCTGGTAATATTTTTTTCATAAACGTATAGCTGGTAATATTATTTTTTCAAAAACATATAGCTGGTAATATTATTTTTTCAAAAACGTATAGCTGAAAAAGTAATTCTAATTTTTACAAAATATTTCTGGTATTAAAACCTATTTTTACACTTTTATAATGCTTCCTCAGTTTCGGGTTTAACTATTGGCCCATAGCTGGGATCCTAACAGGTGCTACCACCCCGGGTCAGGGTGGACCTGGGAACACCAGCAATTAAGAGGTGGTTCCACGCCCCTCAAAAGCTCCTGATCAGAGGCCTTACTGTTGGACGTAGTTTATCGTCTTACCCAGGACGCAAATACAAACTTGGTTATGAATATGTATACACATCCATGCATACATGTAATAATACATTTAAAAAATCTGTTCATATTTGAAATTGACATTAACTACCCAATTAAACCAGGAGGGTACGAGGAATTTATAATTATAAAAATATAGCCTGACGATCCTTTGACCAGAAGACTGAAACTAAGTTTGCCAAAGTAAAGTATTTATTTTATAGTTTTCTGTTCATATATATATATATATATATATATATATATATATATATATATATATATATATATATATATATATATATATATATTTTTTATATATGTGTGTGTGTGTGTGTGTGTGTGTGTTAGGATATTAGAGCGAAAACGTCAAAATCACTACACAATTGCAGTCGTGTTTCGTTCGACGTGTATCAACCCTTTTTACGAAAAAAAATTAAATTTTAAAATGTTACGAACGTTGGAATTGTACTATATTCGTTTCATCTGTATATATATATATATATATATATATATATATATATATATATATATATATATATATATATATGCCATAATAGTTAAAGTGGTATTGTAGCTATGGCAGATATTAGAACAGAGAAGTTCTAACAATATCTAATCAATGTTAGGATCAGAAAAATAGGAAAATATTTCTGAGGTCGAAATACCCTTAGGTTTCTCTCGAGTAAACGTAATAAGGCATTCTTTTACTTTAGTTAAATCAAGGTAGAGCCACTCAAGGTAGAGGGTAATTGCGTGGGTTTGTTGTATATACATAATGGTTGACATGAGACTTGAAGAAGTTAAGATTGTTGTGACCGGGAAGGCGTCCTTTCGCGATTTTCTTCCACAAAATAGCTTTCCTTTTTTCTTCCACAAAATAGCTTTCCTTTTTTCTTCCATAAAATAGCTTTCCTTTTTGCTTCCACAAAATAGCTTTCCTTTTTTCTTCCATAAAATAGCTTTCCTTTTTCTTCCACAAAATAGCTTTCCTTTTTTCTTCCATAAAATAGCTTTCCTTTTTTCTTCCACAAAATAGCTTTCCTTTTTTCTTCCATAAAATAGCTTTCCTTTTTTCTTCCACAAAATAGCTTTCCTTTTTTCTTCCATAAAATAGCTTTCCTTTTTTCTTCCACAAAGTAGTTTTCCTTAGCTGTGCGAATGGAACTTCTTTCTTACTAATGGAATATGAAAGAAATGAGGATGATTTGACTCTGTATATGTTTGAACTGGTGGGACTATAGGATATAGCTCGCTTGAACATTTGCCATGGAAATAGTGATAGAGTACTGACAGTGTTGTGTGTGTGTGTACGTATATTCGGTCACAACTCTTATATTATACATGTTTCCTTGAATGTAACCGACAAGGAAAATCTCATGTTTTTATTAAAGTTTTCTAATGTTCTTAAACAGATTCTACTCCTCGTAGCCTCACATAAAGGAAAAACTGTAAAAACATTAGAAAATTAATAAAAACACTTATAAGATGTTCCTTATAATATATATATATATATATATATATATATATATATATATATATATATATATATATATAGTTGTGTCTTTTGGACAGCAATCTGTTCAATACATGGTTCGTTGAACAAAGTTGGCAAGGTACTTTTCTATTTTTTATTATGTTTTTAAAAAGAAATTATGTTTGTTCAAAATGTGTTAAGTCCGAACACTTTCGGTTAAGCCATTAGACAGTTTCAAATATTTCTGTTAGACTACTATAATAAATGATGTACAAATGTTGTAGCAAGCTATCTAAAAGTTAAAAGGTAGATATATTCTTAATTTTTAAATACGGCCAATACATTTTGGCCGTGTTCCTAATTGATGTTATTAAAGGGTTTCTATTTTTTTTATAACAAGTGCTTCTATCACTTTAAAACGGGTATTAATGTCAGTATTACAAAATAAAAGATCGATAACTATTAACTGTATTGAGGTACTGAGGAGACTTGCGCCATTGTCAGTGCAATTTGGAAATAATTAATGAGTAAACAATAATAATAATTGGTTCTGATCTGGTATCTCGCCTTCAATCATTTTCCGCCACCTTAAATCAGCTTCCCTCTCCCGTTTATTTTCATAATAATCGTTCTGATGAGCTTTCCTCTATGGTCCCCCACAGACAGATTGTACATGCAGGGATTATGTAGGACTTCATAGAGACATGAGGTATTATGGTGACTGTAGTAAGAATGGTAAGTAAGAATGCGTTGTTTTGGTGTAAGGAATGCTGTGGAGTACTTGGGTTAATGATTGTTGCTAGTTTAATTGTAAGATAGAACAGCTTATCACATACCCCCCCTTTTTGGCCTTGTGCAACATCTTTGTATTTTATACAAAATAAATATCACTTTCCTCTATTGTACATAAACTTTATGAATTTAAGCACTCGCTCCCACCCTTTCACCGTCGAAACAATTAAATATAGCTATCTCTTCTACTCCAACAGCTTCTTATCTCGCACCTCTCGTCAGTGGAACTTCTTTCCTATCACTTGCTTCCCTGATAGCTATAACCTTCAAATCTTCAAATATAATGTCAATCGTCATTTTCTGATGCCTTGACCTTGATCTCCGTCTTTCTCTTTATACTTTTCCCAAACACTTCTCTTTACTCTTACTCACACTCTCTGTAACCCCTTGCGTGCTAGTGGCACTCCTGCCTTGCTTGGAGCGAATCGCTTAAAAAAAAAAAACGAACTAGATTGAGTGCTAGACTGGTGACAAGGTCTCATATTTTATAGTTGAAATGTCCAGATACAACCGCAAGTTCTATGCTAACCTGTTTCTTCTATCGCACTTCTGGCTTGTGGAACACCGGATTTTTGCTTTCAAGCCAACTTTGTTCTTCAAAAATAAAAACGCAATATCAATATATCTTCCCGTATTCTTAATTCTTTCTTTCATTGTTCTCTCTCCTTACTATTATAAACACTCAGTAACGCTTTGTGTCTTAGTGGCTTTATTGCCTTGCTTAGGGTAAAATAATTAAAAAGAAAAAGAAAATGCTTCATCTAAAAGAAATATAAAAGACAAACACTCTATAATTTAGCATTCTTTTAAACAGTACCCGCTGATGGATAGTGTCTGTTTCAGCCTCGGGCAGTTTCTTTAAACCACTTATTGGTTGTGTTTATCACTTGCATGACATTAACATTGTAGAACATGTTAACATCCAGCTCAGATTTTTAATTCTGACCTAGATTCAAGACTCTCCGTTTGCAACGGCGTATATTTTCTACTGACGCCGCCATTATGATTACTGGTTCCCCCATCACAAGTACGCCCTATCCTATCAGCCTTTTTAACATTGAAAACTCTACCCAGTCAGCGATTATGGCTTCTCTTGGCTCTTCAAGCCTAATCTTGCCGGTGAGGAGGGCATTGTTTTCTCCCATTACAAGACGAAAGGAAGAGGCGTCTCGTCGTCGGGTAATGGTTAGCCAACTAGTAGAATAGACTATTATTATTGTGGAGTGAGTTCAATACTCACTGGATGCCCTAAACGTATGGCCGTGTGCCAAATGAAGGTCAGCGTAGTTAGAGAACGCACTGGCGTAGTGTAATAGTTAGCGATCCCGTCAAGCGGATCGTTACTCTTGTGTAGCGAATTCTATCCTCATTGGGTACCCACCCCCATATGTGTGGACGTGTACCACATAAAAATGTACTTCGGAAGAAGATAACCTGCCTTAGAGTATGGTTAGCGAACCCATCAAACGGTTCGTTACTGTTGTGTAGCGAATTCTATCCTCATTGGGTACCCACCCCCATATGTGTGGACGGGTACCACATAAAAATGTACTTCGGAAGAAGATAACCTGCCTTAGAATATGGTTAGCGAACCCGTCAAACGGTTTGTTACCGTTGTGTAGCGAATTCTATCCTCATTGGGCACCTCATACGTGTGGACGAATACCAAATGAAGATTTGCTTAGTAAGTGGGTACCTTGCCGTAGAGTAATGGTTAGTAATCCCGTTAACATTATGTAGCGAATTCTATCGTCATTGGGTGCTCCATAGCTGTTAACTTGTACCAACTAAAAATGGGATTTGTAAAATGATGCTTTACCGTACGTATGGCTAGCGAACGCGTTAAGTTGATCGTTATTATTGTGTAATAAGTCTTATTGGGTACTCCATAGGTATGGACGAATGTCAGATGAAGATGCGCTTAGTAAGAGATGCACTACTATAGGAAAATAGTTAACGAGGCAGTGTAGAGGATCGTTACTATTGTGTACCGAGTTCTAGCCTCATTTGGTGCATTATAATTATGGCCAGATAATGATAGATTTAGTAAATGACCATTAGAATTTAAGGCAGTTTGGTTTTCCGTTGCGTGCTCCATATACGGGGTCTTGGGCCGGACTAAGATAAAATGAAATTAATGAAAATCTTAGAATCCCAGAACAACTTAGAATTTGTTTCGCTTGGTCTAGTTTTTGAAGTACTACTATTACATACAGGCCAAACCGTGTTTTCCGCCACACCGTTTCTTGTCCCCTATCGCAAGTAGGTTATCTCCCCGCTAAACGACTGTCTCGATCTTCAAGTACACTGTCGTGCTGGTCGTTTTAGTCTTTTAGCTTCAGTTATTTCCTTTTCAGGGCCTTTGCACCTAACGAGGCCAGGTCTATCATGTTACCCAGCGTAGAACTGATACTTACTCCTCTAGGCTGGTCTAATATAGAAAATACTAATTTTATTAAGATTCTACACTTTAATTTCAACCCATATACAAAACGTTTTCTTTATACTATGATTATAGCCATCCGTGCTATTTCTAAGTTATCTCAGTGACTACAGCATCGGACTAGAGGCCCCAAGAACATCACTTCTTGCCCTCTCAGGCTTTGTATTGGATGAACATTAGTAAAAATATATATATATAAACAAAACAATGTTCGCAAAGCAGAGAATATTGCAGGAAATGCCAGGTAATAATAAGAGTAATATTTTCTGCTACTTTTAATCTAGGCTTCTATATAGATTAAGTGAAGAAAAATTATTTTGATTTTATAATTAATATATTTAATTTTTCAGTTAGGCACATCGACGTGGTGTAACGGTTAGAAAGCTTGCTTGCTAATTCATTTACGACAGTAATGAGTTCGATCCTCACTGGGTGACTCATACTTACGGCCTTGTGCCACATCTAAGCCGCGCTTAGAAAATCACCATGTAATTTTTCAGCTACAGCATTTCGCAACGTTACCATGACCTTGTGACAACGTTGGGGATGAGCGATCCGTTTGAGACCAAGAAATTAGTTTCTGGTGACATTACAGCAATATTGCCAGTTCTTACACTTAGATGCTGCGAAGTCAAACAGAACACGCCCCACACATCTACAGAACTAGTACTAATATGCAAAACACTCTGCCGGGAGACGGGATCCATAATCTCATCAGTTACGCACCTCTCCGCACGAACTCGATTGTCTGTCCGAAAATGCTACAAGTGACTCGTCCGACCGGGTGACACAGCTTTGTTATTTGGTACTGGCGAAGCTCAGTAATCGAGTCCATGTTGGTAAATGACTACGAAACGGAATGCAACTGACGGCTTGAGAGTTATCGGCTTTATATCGCGATATGATTTCATGAAATGATCTTTGTTTGGTCATTATCGTCGTTTTATTCCAAAACCAAGTGAGTAAGGTTTCATCATCACCGAACAGAAGTTGAACATTCTCTTGTCATGATGATGGACTGTACTCTCAACGAGGTTCCTTGTCTTGAACGCCTATTGGGACTCACGCTCACCACAGACCTAAAGTGATACTCATATATACGATCCATCGCTAAAGATGCTGGAAAAATTGTTGGTTCTTATATCGCTCCTGAAATTACCTGACGCCTGCTGAGTCAGAGAAGACCAACAATTAAGTATTGTTGTACGATCTGCGCTGGAACTGCACAATCTTTACTCGTCAGCCTGTATACGGTTAAGAAGCATCTACCTTGTAGGTGATTAATTGTCTTTAACCCTCGCAAGACGGTCGGTAGTCCATCGCTATTTCTATGGCAAATGTTCAAACGAGTTACATCCTATAGTTCTAAAAGTTCGCACATATATCATTTTTTTACAATATATATATATATATATATATATATATATATATATATATATGTGTGTGTGTGTGTGTGTGTGTGAAAATATATAGAAAATAGGAAAGAACTCGTTAGGTAAATAAGCCAAAGTTCTTTAGTATTTTGTTATTATTTTTAAAAAGCAGTGCTCGATACAAAAGTAGAGCCTAAATATAATTATTTATTTAAAAATATGATTCCATCGCTACACATAAGAGTTCGAAATGTTTCAAAAAAATTAGCCGAAAACTTCAAATATAAAGTTTAGAATCTCTTGTTTCAAAACATGAGAATTTATGTAGCGATGGAATCAGATTTTTAAATAAATAATTATATATATATATATATATATATATATATATATATGGCAAATATTCAAACGATCTACATCCTATACGCCAACCAGTTCAAACATATACAGCTAGGAGCTGCCACGCCGCGTCTACGGAGTCGAATCAACCTCATTTCTTTCATATTCCATTAGTAAGAAAGAGCTTCCTGCCAAGAAAAGCTACTTTGTGGAAGAAAATCCCGAAAGGAAAATCTTCAAGTATCAGATCAACCATTATGTATATACAATTATCCCACTCAGTTACACTCTACCTTGAGTGGCTCTACCTTGACTGTACTAAAGGAAAAAATGCCTGATTTAACATATTCTTGGCATAATTTTACTAACTTTATTTGAGAGAAACCTAAGTGGGTTTCGACCTCAGATTTTTTTTCTGATCCTAACACTAATTCAGCGATTAGATATTGTTAGAACCTCTCTGCCACAGCTACACTACCACTTTAACAATTACGTCATATATATATATATATATATATATAGTCCGGTTTGATTCCATTTCTACAAGTAGGTGCGGAGTGAAAACATCCAGTGTACTGAGATTTCTAATTTATATATATATATATATATATATATATATATATATATGGCTAGACTTACATGCATATGCTTTTAACACCGCGTCAATTTCTTTTTATACAATGTTTTCATTACAAAATTGATGTTAACCAACAGATGTTGTTAAGTTATATATATATATATATATATATATATATATATATATATATATATCTATATTAGTAAAAAATATTGATAATATTTTTGGAGTGTCAGATTTTAATCTAGCATTACGGATTAAAGCACTGATTCGTGAATTTGGCGGCATATTAAAGATCCAGGTCGGGTCGTGCAGGTTCGGGTTCATTGAAAAGAAGATGAATAATCACTGAGCAGTAGTAATGCCTGTTTGCTCGACTGGCTAGCTAAACCCTATTGCAGACATTCTTTTTTTTCCCTTCTTTTCTTTTTTAATCGTTTCTCCCCAACCAAGGCGGTAATGCCACTAGTATGTAGCGGGGTGCAGGGAGTGAAAGTTAAAGAGAATTAGAATATTGAGAATAGGGAGAATTAATGAAAGGATAAAAACTGAACAGACAGAAGATGGCGATTGACGTTGCAATAAAATATTTTGAAGATTGTAGTTATCAGGGAATTTCCACAGGTGAGAAGTTCAAGAAAAGAAACTGTTGAAGTAGAATTGGGAATTGCATTTAACCATTTAAACAGTAAAATGGTCGGACCTAGTTGCAAATCTAGTAGCACACTAAGATTCATATAGTCGGGACGCCAAGGGAAAAAAGTTCGTCAGTTGCCATAAAACTATCTATAGAAATGACAGATTGAATCTACGTCACGTCGGTGAGGAAGTGACGGAAATCGATATGTCTGGTCAAGATCGAATACACTACATATGCTTTGGATTTTGTCAAGAATTGTACTGCACGAGTACCAAACCAGATATGACAGCAGTATTGAATATCTTCTCGCGGTAATTATTCAACTTATACAGGAAGGCAATATTAAAATTAGAAGTTCCTACTAGGATTCCTTATTAGCTGTCACAATCTTAACAAACATAAGATATGCAGATGACAGTGTTGACAGAAGACACGGAAAGGAAAAAATCAAAAGCTCCTACAGAAGGTAATGAAGGAAAAATGAGAAGAAAGGATGAACAGTATTTACATTAGTCAGACTATTGTCCTCACCTTTGTCGCCATATTTGTCACAAAGTTTCGGCCGTTGTACGCTCCGGCCTTCTTCAACGGCCGAAACGTTGTGACAAATATGGCGACAAAGATGAGGACAATAGTCCGACTAATGTAAATACTGTACATAATACCTCATCTCAGAAATATAGACAGACTCAGAAAGGATGAAGTATGAACTACAAGAAAACAGAATCCATGGTTGTTAGCAAAAGGGAGAGACCAAAATGCAAATTACGAATCGGGGATACTAAAATCAAACGAGAATAAAAATTTAAATATCTGCCAAGTTTTCTAACAATGAACAGAAAGTTCGACACTGAAATCCGAAGACGCATTGGAATGGCCAAAGATGATAATGATGATAACGGCCAAACAAAGAAGAATTCATGAAATCCTATCGCAATATAAAACAGATAACTCCCAAGTCGTCAGTTGCATTCCGTTTCGTAGTCATTTACCAAAATGGACTCGATTACTGAGCATCACCAGTGCCAAAGAACAAAGCTGTCGGTCGGACGAGTCACTTGTAGCATTTTCGGACAGACGATCGAGGTTCGTGCGTAGAGGTGTTTGACTGCATGAGATTATGGATCCGGTCTCCAGGCAGATTGTTGCGCATTTTTTTTAATGGAATTCACCTTGTGCAAGGCAGTAAAGCCACTAAGACACAAGGAATTACTGAGTGTGAAAGAATTAAAAGACAGGAACATTACTAAGTAGCAAGAACAATAGCAGAGTAATCAGGAAGACAGAAGATAAAGATTGCATTTAGCTTTTTGAAGATCAAAATTAACTGGAAATTATGGAGACGGAAGAGAGTTCCACAAGCAAATTACATCTAGCCAATTCAAATGTAAATTGATAAGAATTTTTGCCAATATAGTCATGTGTTTAAATTCACAAAGTCTAGATACCATAGTGAAGTGCTCATCCAAACAATTACAATGAAAGTATTTGTAGAAAAGTCACAGGGAAGCAACTTTACGGCGGTGGGAAAAGCGACTGAATCCGAGACGCCAGCTCAGGACCAATAATATTTTTTTATCAAGAATCTCTAAATCTATAGCAAGAACACCGAACTATTCGTGGCAGCAATATTTTAATCGTGCACGCATAATAGACTCATAGATATGTATGATAGATTCTGGAGAGAAAAGTCATCTCGCATGACACAGTGAACTAATTTTCTTAGCAGTCGACCTAGCATTTGATTCAATATAGTCTTTCCACGTCATGTCAGCCGCAAACGTTAGCCCGAGAAAGCATAGCGAGTTACTCTCCTGGAGGTTAGCATCAGTCATGTTGATGGGGGGCAAAATAGGTGTCTCTCAGATGATTAATAGAGAGCAGGTTTTTTTTAGAGGCGTTACAATTAACAAGTCATTCGTTGCCCCAGTTAACAACAGACTATAGTTAGTTTTTGGCATCAGCCGCTAATTTGACCTTATCGAACTGATCTGACTTACCATCGTGACAGGAGGAAATGGTTGTGTTATCAGCGTGGATAACATGTTGAGATCTGGTGGCATCAGGAAGGTCGTTTGTGAAAATTGAAAACAAAGTAAGACCTGGCCTCTGGGTGAAACCTGCATTAGTACAAATGGTTCTCATACTAGTGATAGTTTTGTAAATATGTGCGGCTGTTTTGTTTAAATTCTCAGAAACTACGAGTAAAAGCTGGCGTTTTGGTGATCTAACTGTAAGGTCGCAAGAAACTAATTTCTTGACCTCAAACGGACCGCTCATCCCCAACGATCTCACAGCGTGTTGCGAAGTGCTGTAGCTGAAAAATTCAGCACTGTACAAATATCATCAAAATACTTTTTTCTTCACTTAACAATGTGTATAGAAAGTTTATTTTCGTATTTTTTTTTTTGAGAATCGCCAAGATGAATGATGAATGGACATTCTATTATCTTTATGGAATTTATTATCGATTTTTGTTAATGTAACCTTGCAAGTCAACGTTTTTTCAGCGTTACAAGATACTGCTGCTGACATGTGAAGAGTCTACACGTTTCAAAAGAAAATTACAACCTCTACATAACGTTGCAGAAATATTGTAGCAACGTAATTTTCTTAGCTGAGTACAGAGCATTAGCATGTCTTTATTCCCACCATGTTTTGCCGTTGGATATTAGGTACTCCATTGACCCTGCACATGTCAATTTGAAATCCCTTCCAGCATATATGCAACATTTAGTTACTCACTAAATTCACTGCCATCACAATCAACACATAGAGCTGGATAGAGATACGCATGCAACAACCCGAACACCTCGCAGACTACACGCCAACCCGGAGCTGCCGTCATTCAAGCGAAACCAGTAAGTCCATTGTTGGTAACTGTCTCTAATCTTTTGATATTTTAGTATATGATTATATGATTTGGCCTCCCCCTCTCTCTCTATCTCTCTCTCAATATATATATATATATATATATATATATATATATATATAGGATAAATGCGAATGTCAGTGTGTCACTGTGTCGCACATTTTCAACTTTACTTATGAAGTCTGTAGCCCAATATATCATAGAATTTTGGAATCATGCCAACTCCATGAGCAAATTAAAAACATTCCGTGCCAGATCCGGACCGGCAATGCTGAAATTTTGAATTCCCAAGATTTCATTACTGCGATTGTTTTCGGATTCCGCCATATTGGCTTCTAATGATAAAAAACAATTAAAGGGACACAACTCTCCACTTTCATTAGATCATGTTCAAATAAAAAAAAAATGTACTGTTTTCAAATTACAGTGTTTCAAAATAAAATTGTCCGTCTTTTCAATTTTACTCCCAGAGGCTGTAGCCTAACATATACTATTTTGGAATCAGGCTGACTCCGCGAGCAAAATAAAAACATTCCGGGCTCGCAATACTGAAATTTTGGATTCCTACGTATTCATTACTGTAATATTTCGACGATTTTTTTACGTGATTTTTTTACTACGAATTTTTTGTACGATAACAAATTTTATAACTTGGAAATAAATTTGGGAATAATCGAAATTAATTGCGAAATCCAGCGAAAGTCACGCATGAAATAAAAAAAATTGTTTGTACGGAAAGTAGGGACCTACGTATATTAATGCAATACTTAAATGCAGCGATCAGTTTTGAGTTCCTCTATAGCTTATTGTCGCCTATCGCATCTACTTCTCCCTACCTATTGTGACGGTGGACCAATCAAGAACCAAATTCCGCTCGATAGGAATCTATTCTAATTTATCACTTTAGCTCTAAGTTGAAATGATGATCTCTCTTCCTGGTATGACCTGGTCCAGTTTTACTCAATATTGGTACCTCTTTTTTAAAACTATTCACGTGATGGTTCTTGAATGAACGTTGGAGATAGAAGCCAAAGTATGAATGTTGAGACCCTTCTTGAATGCCTGAATGATCTTTTCCCTCTCACCATTGCTCATTTCGGAAGACAGTGAGGCTGACACAAAACGAATTTAACCTGTTCTTTTTTCTAGCTGAATAATTCAAAGGGTTTTTCAGTGATTCTTACGACAAATAGTGTCATAATGGCTAAACATCTTTTCTGAAAACCTCTACAAAAGAAACTTAATTAGTGTAGTGGTTTATTAGATATTAAACATTTTATGGGATGGACAATTATTTGGATAATTTTGATATTACCCCCGTTATATATGGGCGTGTGTGTGTTTATACCTGAGTTTCAAATTGCTGGGGGTGGGAATAAATGAGAGGATGGAATTTTAAAAGTAGTTTTAATAATTTCTCCCGAGAAATCGGCTTCTACTACAATGCTCCCGGACTAAGGTAAGCGGTGATTGAAATAAGGATGTCCCGGCTGAATTTTTTTTCCAAAAAGTATAATCGTCCCAACTCATCTATTAGGAACTCAAATATACATAAAAATCAGCAAATATAGACACACACACACACACACACATATATATATATATATATATATATATATATATATATATATATATATATATATATGATATTTAATTAATTCATCGAGTCTGATATATATATATATATATATATATATATATATATATATATATACTCGTTTCGAAAAACCCTCGAATTTTTGATTTGCCAGTAATCAACTCAATCTCGAGAGAAAAAAGGTTTAAAAAAAGAAGAGCTACAAACATGAACTTCCGCCGGCAAAAAAATCGCACAGATGCAGGTTTGAAGCCTAAAGAAAAAACCCCGATACGAGTAAACAACTAACTAACAAAAGCGCTCAATACAACCGTAGAGCAGACCTAGATACACCTAGTGAGCCAGACAAACCTACCTAGGTTTCACCAAACGGATCGTCAGGGAAAGCTGGCCCTGACGATCCGCTTAAATGAAACCTGGGTAGGTTTGTCCTCACTAGGTTTATCGCATCTATCTATCTATCTATCTATATATATATATATATATATATATATATATATATATATATATATATATATATATTACATATATTGCTAAATATAACAGACAACAAATGTCTATTATGTTTTATCATGAGCCGTTCCAAATTTCGTATAATGGCTTTAGTTTCAGCAGAAAGTAAAGACAAAAACTGTCCAATATTTGGATATTTTTGTACTATGTTCTACGTCGATTTAATCTTTCGGCCCACATGAGTCATCATCAGAGTGTTTATTTGGACTTTACAACTGAGATGTTCGCCGTCAAAGGTGACATCCTATTTTGATATGCGACAATAATAATGTCACAGAATATCATTATGAATTTACGACCTACGCTTGCTATTCCTTGACCGTTATCGTCGCATAGTAAACATGTATGTAAACAAAACAGGATGCCATCTTTGAGGGCGAACATCTCCGAGCGTTTCCGGTTATCACGGATGTTTTTGTTTTTTAAGTAAATATTTTGATGTCACTGTAGATACACATAAATAAAAATCTACGTATTGAATTAAAAAACAAAAAATACTTTTATAATAGCTAGAAATAGAATAGCCGAAAGCGCTCGGATATATAGAACAGTCTTGAACAGTCTTTAAACACTTTATGCCCCAAAAAGAAATCACTTATAGGAATACAAGAAAAATTGAAAAAAAAAAGGCTAATCGAAGTATCTTGTATACATATTGTTGTAACCTAGGGAATGTTACTGAGTAGAATAATCAAACGAAGGTTGGTAATGAACGATAATACTTAGGACAAGAACAACACATATAAGATTCGCCAGCGGCGCGTAGAAGTAGTCAACTGCTAGAAGTGAGTCAAATGAATTCCACAATGAATCTCCAACTGCAGGATATCTACGAACCGCCCCTCGCGGTCAGATGTGGCACCAGGCTGAATTTAATGTGGGGTATCCGAACTCGTAGGCGCGGCCAAAATTTCACCGTAGACCCCGTATAAAATGGGGCCGGGTAGCTGTTTCCCAAGCCGAGATTCTGCCCTTCGATATAGGCTCGTCTGGGGATCCTCTCTGCTCGGAGGCAGAAAGTTTAACCAGCACAGCTGGAGACGAATATCCAACAGCAGGATATCTAACAACCACCCCACACGGTCAGATGTGGCACAAGGTCGAATTTAATGTGGGGTATCCGAGCCCGTAGTCTCGGCCAAAAATTCCGCGTAGACCCCGTATAAAACGGGGCCGGGTAGCTGTTTCCCAAGCCGAGATTCTGCCCTTAGATATAGGCTCATCTGGGGATCCTCTCTGCTCGAAGGCAAAGAGTTTAACTAGCACATCTGGAGACAAATCTCCAACTGCAGACCAATATACAGTATTTACTACTGTATTTATGTGAATGGGGACATTACCCATTATCATCCGTAGGTATGCTACAACACATATGTGTAAAAATTTTAGATAGAATATATTTGTAAAAGGACAATATGAATAAAAATGAAAAAAATGTCTTAGCCGACGCGTTTCGTTCTGTGAGGGATTTTGCCTCCATAGTTTGCCTAACTTTTCGACTAACTTGATAAACATTTATGAGTCTGCTTAAATTTTAAAAATTTGAAAAACCAATAACATTGTGCTCTTTTAAATAAATACTTGTTACAAAATAAAATCTTCGCATATGCTTGATAAAGTTCCTCAGAGGTCGAAACATGTCGGCTAAGATAAGTTTTCCTTTTGTCTTTATTCATACCTACTGTTGCACCGGCCTCTAACACAAGGGAATTACACCGGTTCTCACTATATATAGTGCCAGTAATACCTACCCGGTGTAAGCCGCGACAGTACTACAACTGCCTAGCTGAGTAGTACCCGTTTCCTACCTTTGTATCTGTGATGTTAAATACACTTGTTCTTTAAACCAACTTCGACTTGATTTTCTTATTTTTACTATTGTGCCACGACACAACACATACATAAAGAGAGAGCGAGAGATAGATGTGACGGAGAGAGACAGAGACAGAAAGAGAGATAGAGATGACGGAGAGAGATAGAGACAAATATATAGAGAGAGTATGGTGGCGGAGAAGGCTGGGCCTTTACTCTGTTTGCAGTAGATTCTCGCAACCCTGTTTGAGTACACTGACGTTTCAATACTGAGCATGAAACTCTCAATGCCCCAAATCCTTGACGCCGTGAACGCTTATGGATGTGCTCGCCTTAACAAGGTACGATGTCTGCTGCGTGCAGGTGGATAGACATTGTTCGGCACATCCCCGCTTGACGAGTGCAACACGTGCTTCCCAACGCGGATTGCCAGGAAGATCAATGCTGCTCGGTATCTGTAAGTAGGACCCTGTCTGCACGAGACGCCGCACAAGAACGGAAGCAAAAATACCGCCCCTACACGCACAAAACACACACAGAAGAATAAAAAAGTGGGGGGGACTTCTTGTATGGAGCGGTAGGAAATCACACTTGTACGTGTAACGATGTAAGACGTATTCAGTGGCATGTGTGTAGCATTTCCCTTTATTCACGTCATTTTCCTATTGCGTCAAATTCGGTTGCCTCCTTCCCCGGCTTCGTAACCACCCCCATCCGCTGCCCTCAACTTGCTGCCTACACAACAACAGCTAATTTTCAGCAGCTTAACAAAGGCTTCTAAGACGCGGGCGCCATCCGCAAAAAGAAAAGAATTAACCGGGCAACTCGAGGAATAGCAATGACGAATGTTGGCAAAACAAACGGAAAATGAAAGCCGGTAAAACTATTGAACAGACTGGATTTTTTTTTTCGACACTAGCGTTTTTGACACAAACACACACACACACACATATGCGCGCGCACACACACACAGACACATGCGCACATACACACGCAGAGACACACATATATATATACATATATATGAATGAAACAAAGATTCTGTTTCTCCAGAATACAATCGACAAGGGTATATTTAGGCAGATCAGAACAATATTATCAACGTTGAATAATTTTGATGCAGATAGCCGACAACTAATTCGAAAATTGAAAAAAATATAAATAAAACTGACCTTGTCGTTTCAATTTAGTACATATATACTGTCATCCACAGACAGACTGTTTCGCTGTATCACAGCTCATCAGTGTGGCTAGACATCCAGTTGCTTCTAAGCTAGGATCGAAACCCGATTGAATTGGCGTCAGTCGGGATTCTACCACTAAGCCGTTGGCGCACGGCAGGGATGAAAGTGAATTTTAAGTGTATTTATTTTTAGATAAACACCCAGTGACAGATATGTATGTATGTATGTATGTATGTATAAAGGTAAAAGGCAATAAGAAAACTGTATTATTAGCCTACGCGTTTCGTCCACTGTGGATTTTTCAAGGCAAAAACGAAATGAATTAATTGAAATTACGTCAAGTACTTTCACACGTGAAAGTACTTAATGTAATTTTCAGTTGACAATCTGAATACAATAGCGTTTTCTAAATTCTTCTAGTTGCTAAGGGCATTTTGTTTGTTGTTAATAGTTATTTTGTTTTCAATAAATTCATTTCGCTTTTGCCTTGAAAAGTTCACATTGGACGAAAGGCGTCGGTTAGTAATACAGTTTTCCTATTGTCTTTTACCTGAGAAATTCTTCACACACACACACACACACACACATATATATATATATATATATATATATATATATATATATGAGTTTCGTTAAAAACAACTGACAATGCACTGCAGTTAAATCTTTTATTTAGTTTTTCTTGTGTTCTTATAATAATATTTTTTTAAATATTCTGGACATAAAATATGTAGATATTGTCTTAATGTTCTGTACGTCTGACCGCTGTCAGATATTCATTTAGCCATTATTAAAGATGATAATATTTATACTTTTAACTGAATGTATTGTTTTACGCATGTATTAAGAGTTACAGTTATGTTTTATTTTCCGAACACGGCTAGCACATAATAATGCCTAAAAGAATAGCCGAAAGCGCTCGGACATACAGAACCTTCGGACAATTTTTACATAATTTATGTCCAGACAAGAAAATCATTATAAGAACACAAGAAAATTTAAGCCATGCCTTAACCACAGTACCTTGTCTCTCGTTTTTAACGAAAAGTGTAGAAAAGAGGGATTGCTATCCAAATGCACAATCATATATATATATATATGATTGTGTATGTGATCAAGATCTGTATTCCTACCAGATCTCGAACAATGTTGGATGAAAAATATATACCTATCTTAGCCACAAGATTCGTTCGATCTCTGGTAAAATTTCGGATTTCAAATACAGATTTTTTTTAAGGTGGTTGATTTGGCTCTTTACTCTCTCTCTCTCTCTTTCTGTATCTTTTTCTCTCTGTCTACACACACACACACACATATATATATATGTGTGTGTGTGTGTGTGTGTGTGTGTGTACTCAGTGTGTATCAAAATACTTTTACAAACTTTGGGGCGGGTTCCCTATACGAAAATAAGGCTAAAAGTCAACATATGTCCAAAAGGCCATCGTTGTACCTCAACACAGCAACTCATAACAAATGTCGCTTGCTTCTACACAGGCATGAACCCAACGGATCATTGACTAGCGGATTCTTTCAAATACTCCCATACGGTGTCGAATGGTTTCGCAGGCCCCATGACGCGTTGATGAAGTTGGCCCCACGGATAAAAATAAAAAGGATTGAAGTCAGGAAAACGTGCAGGCTGTGTAACCGATTCTCTCCTATTTATCCATCTTTCATGGTAGATATCAGCCATTGCATAGCGAACAATGTGGCTAAAATGTGCTGACGCCCGATCATGTATGAGCAATATTCATCTTCGTATTAGCAGGGGTACAGCCTTTAGTAGATCGGAAAATGTATTCGAAATAAATTCCATGTAGACAGCTCCTGTAAGACGTGTTGGTAGAACATACATACCTGTCAAGACAGTCACCTACAGTTCCACGCCACACATTAATCGTAAACTGATGTTGACGTGTAGCCTGTATTGTGCCATAGGGATTTCGATCCATCCACAAATGCTGGTTGTGTAAATTTGTAATGCCATTTCTTCCAAATGTTGCCTCATCCGTAAATAAGACTGAAGTGACAAACAATGGATTGGCAGTTTGTGCAATAAACCATCGGCAATCGTTCTCCCGTGGTGAGTGATAAAAAGGCGAAAAACCCGGCACATGATACGAAAAACCCGTTGCAAATGATACGGATACAGTAGCTACTCTTGAAGTACCCTCCATGTGATACTATGAGATGTACGACATTTGTCGTGTAGAATGTGTTCTTCCTGATCAGGCGCACAAGCGGATCTCGGTCTTCCTCGATCCATAGTTTGTGGAGCCACACATCCTGTCTAAGCAATGCGACGATGAACAGCAGCAAAGGTTGGATGACTCGGCTGCCTTCGGTCTGGAACCACAATCAGATACAGCCGTACAGCCTCGTGTCCATTACCATTCGCGTGGCCGTTTTGTAAAAATCCTATCTACCTGCTCACGATATGAATATCCTGCCATTGTTAAGGGAAACACTTCACAGTTAACTCACTACTACACACGTTAAACGTTGAAGACAGACTAGCTACAAATGTACACGAATGACAAATGTAACCTAGTCTACATGGCAACACAGCGCCATCTACCATAAACTTCGGCCTGTTTTCGAAAATTGTATGTCATGTTGGCCTAGGACATCCATGAGTAAAGTTGAAAAGAGGGGAAATTTTATTTTGAAATACTGTAATTTGAGAATAGTAATTTTTCATCAATTTGATTGAAAGTTAGAGAGTTCTGTCCATTTAAGTGCGACACGGTGACACACTGATATTCGCATGCACACACACACACGCACACACACACACACACACACACATATATATATATTTATACATGTATATATATATTTGTATGTATATATATATATATACACATGTATGTGTGTATATATATATATATATACTCACATATATTTATATTATTCTGTTGACATCGATTTACTATTTGCATAAAAACTTACATAAATGTATAAACTTAAACAAAATTTTAAAATCTTTACATTAAATACTTTTAGAAGGATTTATAAGTCGATCAATGAACGAACCTTGTCCTTTCTATCTATGTATTATCAGTTCGTCTATCTAATCTCAGTCAGTTATCTATATATCTCAATCAGTTATCTACCTATCTAATCTCAGTCAATTATCTTTCTAATCTCTGTAAATTATCTATCTATCTATCTATCTATCTATCTATCTATCTATCTATCTATTTATCTGGTTTGAATAGCGTAACTTCATATGTCTGTTTAAGAACGATTAAAATACACTCAGTGAATATATGCCATCATAATAAAATTGGGTTAACGGGAATCGACAATTGTCGGAAGTAATTTTCACCTTTCTGTACACCTCCTGGTGCGTATATGCGTTCGTGATTCGGAAAAATCAACGCCTAAGTATTTATTTCTGGAACCTGTCTTTGTACCGTTTCTTGTCGAATGATGATTTGGGCTTACTACAGAGATTTAAATCACCAGAAATACATTTTTGAGACCAACGTCGCACGCCCCAATTGACACCAGTCATTGCTGATGTTGTGGATGGCTTTGACAGAGCAGCGATCGAGTTGGAATTATAGTAAACATCTGAATTTGGAGTTACCCTGTACGGACACCATGGAATCATTCAAATTGAGATTTTGGCTAAGAACATTATGCCACCCACCAAAAAAAGAGTATAAAATCAGACTATTACATAAAATAGAACGCGTCATTGGAAGAATGCGGAGGAAATTGTTTTTTTAACACTCAACCAAATGAAAGAAATAAAAACAAAGAAATAAAAGAAATCCTCCCTCACAGGATGACCGATTACTAGATTTTGAAAAGGACATATTCAGCAAGATAAAATAGCTGAAATTTAGAAAGCACAATAACAAATTGCAGAAGAATATGAAAGAAAATATCCAAAGAATAATAAAGGCAGATAAGATAATAAGTCAGGCGGACAAAACCGGTAGTTATTGCAAAATCAGAGCGTATGAATACAAAAAGTCCTTGCCCGATGAGGTAACAAAAAGTTACAAAAAAAAAAGTCCTACCTAATATGAAGGGTAAAATAATCGCAGAAAAATTAATCATCGGAGATGGAATGGGTAAAATGACAAAGAAAGAAGCGTAGGTAGCTGTCAAAAAATCACAACGACTTTCTAATAACCGCGAATTCCTACAAAAGAACAATATAGGAAGAATCAGTAAAACAAAATATTTGACATTGCATCTCGATACATACGCGAAGTTCTTGGAGTTAATCTATGTCGCAACACGAAAGAAGGCATAGAATGGTTGAAGGGCATAAAATATAAAGAAGACTTATAAAGGAGGCTGAGTAGAAACCGAACGAACCATAATTGTGTAGTTCATTGGTTTATCTTGTTTTACGCCATATCAACGTCAATGGGTTATTTAATGTCGGCAAGATTTTTAGGATAGATTCGTTAAAATAGAATATGTATTCTTTGTAGTAAATCAGTTTGTTTGACATCTTTTTGCAAAGAGGGTTTTTGTCGAAAGTCAAATTTATTGCTGGTAATATTTAAAATCTCCTCCCACCCCACACACAACAGGGTGACCGATTGATCTATTTGGAAATAGAGATGTTCAACATATTTTAAAAAAAAATGGCAGAAGAATATGAAAGATGTCCAAAAATTAAGAAATTCGGATAAGATAAAAATCACAAATCGGCAATTATTAGAAAACGAGGGCGGATGATTGCAAAAAAAGTCCCTGTAGGATGAGGTAAGAAAAGGTTACAAAAAAAAAAAAAAAGAATCCCTACAGAATGGGAGAATAAGAATTAATACTGAGGGAAGAATAATCGCGGAAAAATTAATCATCGTAGATGGAATTGGTAAAATGACAAAGAAGCATTCATCACTTTCAAAGATCACAAAGACAACTTCCTTAATAACGACGAATTCCGATTGCTCAATCCTACGAAGAACAACATAGGAAGAATCAGGAAAAAACACTATCTGAAAGAGCAACTCGATGCACTGGGAGTTAATCTATGGCGCAACACGAAAGAAGGCTTTGAATGTGTTGTGGAGTGGTTTCACAGTGGAGGCTTGTATTGTACTAAGTCGGTCCTAAAATAGGTTCGACGTACAAAACGTTAGGAACTTGATATAATAGGTAATGACGCAGGGAAATCTAGTTGTGGTGGCTGATACTTTAATATCCGACTAACGGTCGTCCGACATCGACTGACTGACCAACTCCCTGAGGATATTTAGTCACCCCGCCACGAGGGCATCATGTGGCACAATGCCGGTTTAACGTGGGATCTCCGAGCCCGTGGGCTCGGCCAAAAATATGCCCATTGAACCCGTATAAACGGGTTCAGGGTCGGTTTACCTCCCCGAAAGAGAATCCGCCCTTCGGCGTAGCCTCTTTCGGGTTCCTCCCTGCCCGAAGGCAGAGTTCAGCCGGTCGTCCAACTTCAGACTGAACTCAGACTAACTCACTGAGCGATATTCAGTCACACCCCACGAGGGCATCATGTCGCACAAGGCCGGTTTAACGTGGGATCTCCGAGCCCGTGGGATCTCTGAGCCCGTGGGCTCGGCCAAAAATATGCCCTTTTAAAACCCGTATAAATGGGTTCAGGGTCGGTTTACCTCCCCGAAAGTGACTCCGCCCTTCGGCGTAGCCTCGATCGGGTTCCTCCCCGCCCGAAGGCAGAGAGTTCAACCGGTCAGCCGGTCGTCCGACTTCCGACTGAACTCAGACCAATTCACTGAGCTACTCAGCGACTGCTACTACTCCTACTTATTATAGGTGGGATAATCTATTAACTATAGAATAGGTGTGTTCCACTCTAACAGAATGGTTTAATGGCATAAAATATAAAGAAGTATGCTCCTTCATACAGTTAGATATTATCGACTTTTACTCGTCTATCACAGTAAAATTTGGAGAGGTGTGATGGAATTAGTGCACCGCTTTTGTAATATAACAAAAGCAGAAATTGAGATCGTAAAGCACACCCAGAAATCGGTGTTATCCCAAGAAGTGAGGCGGGTATGGACAAAGTGACTGAATCCTAACTTTGACATTGCCTATGAATTGGTGGAGGTTTACATGTTAGGACGCTTGATCAATCTTGTCGATATTTACAAATAAAGGCTTGTATAGAGACGATGGAATTATGGTACTTATGAGGAAGGAACTATATAAATTATGGTACTTATGAGGAAGGAACTATATAAATTATGGTACTTATGAGGAAGGAACTATATAAATTCTTCAAAAGCCATAATTTGAGTATCTGTCTATATTTCTAATTTTTAATGTAGTCTCCATGATTTTAGGTAGCTATAAGATATAACATGACAGAAGTAAACTTTCTGGATACCTAAGAACAGGGTTGTTTAGACCTTTTTTTACGCCGCTTTAAGCGCTGTAAGGTATGTCAGTACCAAATGATGCCATTCACCAAGCCCATTAAAACACCTTTATAAATCTATACAGGCTTGATTACCGGCAAACTCCGTTAATGAAGATATCTTCAATGACGCAGTAAGCGAGAGCATACATACCACTCGCTTAACAATTGAGAGGGGCGGGGAGCTGCGATGAAAAAGACAAGAGAATAAAAAATAAAAACAGGAAAAAGAAAGAAAACCACATAGTTTAATTATCCCTACAATACTAACGTTAAAAATAGCGTGGCTAAAATGTTTCTAAAGTTTATTGATAAGCATTTCGCTAACTCACCAGAATTGAAAATGTTATTCAACAGAAATAAACTGTAAGTAAGCTATGGTTGCACCAGCAGCATCCAAAAATTATGGGAAAACATAAAAAAATGGAGTTATGTGATAACAAAGAATCCTGTAGATGTAACTGCAGAATCAAAGAGGAATGCCCTTTGAACAGAGCGTGTTTGGTATGGGCCGTTGTTTATGTAGCATAGGCGATTAGTGGTGGAGAGACCAAATATTACATAGGAGCTGTCGACGGTGAATGAAAAAGACGATACTACAACCATATGATGTGTTTGAACAACAGTAAATACAAAGGTACCACATCTCTCTAACTTCTATTGAAGCGTCATTAACAATGGAAAAAAAAGACTTATCATCACATGGAAAGTACTGGCCAAAAACAGA
>CAHIKZ030000691.1:782500-805000 GCA_903632075.3 Acanthosepion pharaonis
ACGTCATAAAAAACACTGCCAATCGCATGCACGGGCCTCCCTCTCTTTCTACGAACGCACACACACATATATATATATATATATATATATATATATATGTATGTATGTATATATATAGATGCATGCCCGCCTCATGATGAAAAGCCTGCCTGCCTACTACCTCCACTAACCCCTCCTCCTAAACAAGGCATATTTAGACGTTAGTGATCCAGTGTTAAAACCTGTCTTTCTCTTATATGCATGAGTCGAAGGAAGTCGTATACATACGAGGTTATCAAGTGCGCCAAAAAGCGCGCGTCAAACGAATGCCCGGTATGATCACCTGATCGTCGACGTCATGGCCTGGTTTAAATTTCCGTGGCCTGCACAGGAGTAGCTCAATTCCTTGTGCTATTGTACGCGTAGTATTCTTCAGAGCAGGCAAAAAAAAAAAAAAAAAAAGAAAGAAAGAAAGAAAGAAAGAAAAAGCGGGTGGAGCCACAGGCACTTACCAAAAATAACACTAAGATATCTAACAATTAGGAGGTATGAACAAAGTAACAAGCATAAAACGCCTTCGCTATTGAGAAGAAGGGCACCTTTCTGTCGAATAGTGGCTAACAAGCCAGCTAGGCAGATCTTTACTCCTGAACGGTGTTTGATACCCAGCGGGTGCTCCTTACTTTAAGCCTTGTGCCAAATTATGTTAAATGTAGAAAAATTAGCAAAGCATCTCAATATACAGCGAAACTGTAGAATTTTTTAACCTTTTCGAGCCCGGATATGGTTGCAAAATCTGACGAAAATTAATATAAACTATTAAGTGAAAAACTGTATTTTAACACGAAGTATTAGGACATATTACACACACACACACAAACATATATATATATATATATATATATATATGCTCATACACGGGCAAGCAAATAAATAATCAAATTTGTTCATGAGGTGTAAACATAACAGTGCTCGATGTGGTTAGACAGAGCAAAGATATATATTAGTAAATATAAATATACATATACCTACGTTTTATTAATATTAGAACCTCCGACTGACGCCAAATTGGGCGGGTTTCGGTCCTGACTTGAAGCGATCAGATGTGTAGACACACTGATGAGCTGTGATACAGTCAAACAGTCTGTTTGTGGATGACTATATATATATATATATATATATATATATATATATATAATGAATGGATCTTTTTTCTTAATTTGGCACATTTTTATTATTCAAACGTTATACTTAGTGGATAACTGTATTTGAGTAGACGCAGCGGTTATTTCAAACAGTATTTATTTTGTCTAACGGCCTGTGTATTCAAAAATTTTACTCGAGGCAAATACGGGTATCCACTAAAATAACTTATGTAAGTGTATATTATCGAGGAGAGAAGAGGTAGTCTTATACAGACATCACATTGGTCACATTCACTTCACCCGTTTTAGTCTCCTTAAAAACGATGAACCTCTAGTATGTTACAGCGTTCAAAGTACCATATGCCATCAAGCACATACTTATAGATTGTATTGACTTCAACCATATCCGGTAAAAATTCTGTAGAAATATAAGAGACCTGAATTAGCTTTTCAGATAAACCAACCCGAAAAAACATCCTTAATTTTATAAAACAGCTGAGGCTTTTGTATAAAGTTGCAAACTCTCCGAATAATAATAAAAAAATCTTTATCTAACGAAAAATGCATCTCTAAAGAATTTAACTACAAACTGTATTACACGTCACAAGTATACTAAGTAAAGGATTCGACACTAAGAAGGCCCACAGATGTTGATGTACCGTTAAAAAGAAAAAAAAAAGTATATTATCAATAAAAATAAATGTATGCGCACGTCTAGAAGATTGCATTCTGAGAGCGATTTTCATTAGTTAGTCTCTGTTTATGACCTTGTGCCAAACTAAGCTAAATTTAGTAAATAACTCTACAACTGCTTCAAAAAGTACATAAGGATGCAGCCAGACAGTAGCGAGAAGAGCACGACCATCTTGCAAAGACGTAGATTTGGACAACAATTCCGTTGACACCGTCATAATTTGTAGTTGCTATTCTATCTGCTTGATGACACCCAATACGCGAGCAGATATACCAAAAACCTATGGCGCAAATTTTCATCTTCTCCGGGATTGTTTTCCTTTTACGTTGCTCTATTCAACCAAAGCCGTATTTATAGACTCCAAAAGAGGTGATGTGCTGTGTTAGCAGCTAAAGTTCAAATGCAAATAGAAAATTGACGTTCCGAATACCAAAGTGCAGCAAATGTACACAGAGCCGCTGTAAAAAATGGCGCTACATGAAAGTTATTGTAAAACTAAAAATCGAAGTTCAACATATATATATATATATATATATATATAGAGAGAGAGAGAGAGAGAGAGAGAGAGAAAGAGAGAGGAGACACGGTGAAGTAGTGGGTAGCAGCGCGGACTGAGGGCTCGGAGTTACGTGGTAATACCCTGGGCGAAAGGTATGAATCCTCTTCTTCTTCATCCAGCTATGGGTTCTATAGCCTTGGATGGCAACTGATCTAGGAGAAAGACAACTCTGAGTTCAAAACATGCGGAATGTCGTTTGGTGACCTTGTGGCCCTTCAAAAAGTGTGGTTGGTTCTACACAAAACCTTCACTACTATAACCAAATCATATGCGCTGGCTGAGTTGAGTCCACCATGCACACAGAACACACACACACCCCCCCATATATATATATATATATATATATATATATATATATATATATATATATATATATATATATATACGACATTTTCTGAGTCTTCTACGCCAATGTCACGAGGATCCGTCAGGGTCGTTCTTGCTCCTGTGATCTTTAACATCTATCTGGTCACTGTGACTCTTCTCTCTCTCATATGGAACCCAACGACGGAATACGTATCCGATATCGCTTTGACGGAAGTGTCTTCAATGCCCGACGTCACAAAGCTAAGACTCTGGCTTTTACCATTCCTGTCTATGAACTGCAATATGCCGACGATGCTGTTATAGTTTCTCATGAGGCACTCTCACTACAACAGTCCCTGACTTCATTGCATCAGGCTTATTCTCGCCTTGGTCTTGATATCAACCCAAATAAAACAGTGGTCATTGAAACAGTGTTTAAATGACGTGATCCAGGAGCTCGGCTGCACATTGACAATGTTTCGTTCGTTGTCTCATGTTATCTACACCGGCAGCGTCATATCCGATAATGGACAAATCGAAAAAGGCCTTCGGACTGGTCTTCTCTAATAACAACCTCCGACTCACCACCAAAGTCGCTGTCTATCGAGCTGTTGTCGTCTCAACACTGCTCTACAGCTTTGAATGCTGGACCCTTTATCGCCAACAAATAAAACTGCTTGAGACATTCCACATCCGCTGCTTTCAGCGAATCTTGCGCATTACATTACATTAAATCCCGCACACCGAAGGTCGTCAGCATCGAGGCCATCATACGACAGCAACTTCTGCGTTGGATTGTGCATGCTGTGAGTATGTCGGGCAGTCGCCTCCTAAAAATTGCATTCTACAGAGAGCTTGAGACCGGCAGCCGCCCACGTGGGGGCCAAAGAAACGGTTTTGGGACTACCTTAAACGTGTTCTTGTCACCTGCAATATTGACCCAACACAATTGGAGAATCCTGAAGGGGATAGGGTCGGCTGGCGGTCTCTCTGCGTCACCGGAGTGGCGCACTTCGAGGAGGAGAGACGAGGAATCCTCGAGGAGAGGCGACATCAGCGTCATCTGCAGCCTGCCAACTGTGCCCAAGAGCTTGTCTTTCGCGGATCGGACTGCTGTCTCAATTGGCAGCCCGCAGAAGACGGACTGAGATGGATGGACAACGTCGTCGTCAGCAATGACAGACAGCCTAATATATATATATATATATATATATATATATATATATATATATATATATATATATATATATTATAAATAAATAGAAAGAACAGTAAGATTTATATTTTCTTTATGTTCTTATTAATTTTTTTTTATTTAAAAAAACACTGCTCAATACAATTGTGAAGAGCATTTTGTTGAACAGATACCTCTACCCTACCTTAATTCAACCTCATTTCGAAAGTAACTCATATTTTGATACAATAGTTGTCAGTGAAAATGAATACCCTACCACCACTTGTCAAAATGATTGAATCTCCCCGTATCCTTAGCAAATAATATTAAGAATGTATATGCTTATGAAACTAAATGAAAGTAAATTTCAAAATAAGTTATTCCAAAATTCGCACTAGGGATTTTAATTTAATTCTATAATTAAATTTGAAGTTTTTAATCTCTTTTTTTGAAACATGGTAATTTTGTGTTGTCATATTTTAAACTATATATATATATATATATATATATATATATATATATATATATATATATATATATATATATATAAAATGTTGTATTTCGCTCTAAAAGGGTCGTATAGTTTAAGTATGGAAGATAAAGTATTTAATATAAGCCATCTTTGTAATTATAGTGCTCGATATTAAGTGGTAAAGCATAAGAAATAAATTAAATATGTTCACTTATTTTATATCTGTCTCCCTACTCTGAGTTTCAGAGGATTGCATAACATTCTGGGTGTAACAGCAAAATTGGCCAAATCGGGTAACAGCATAATTATCTATTTTTTCAGATTTTCATATAAGATGTTCAGCCAACTTCATATCATTCGTCATGAGAATCACCGAAAACCCCTTTTAGTCAGTCAGCTAGAAAGAGAACAGATTGAAATTGTTTTGTATCAGCCCCACTCTCTTCCCAAATGAGAAATGGTGAGAGGAAAAAGATCATTCAGGTCTTCAGAACTGGTATCAACATTCATACTCTTCTAGACATGCGCATACATTTATTCTCTATCCTCAAAGTCCATTCGAGAACCATCAAGAGAAGGTGAATAATTTTTAAAAAGAGGTAAGAATAGAGAGAAAAACTGTATCAGGAGGTCACAACAGGAAGAGGGCTCATCATTTCAACTTAGTGCTAAAGAGATCAATTAGAAAAGATCCAACTCAATCTATACAAGGTTTGGTATGTGGAAGAGGAATTTCAGCTATGACAGTCCAAAGAGCAGTGAAGAAGGCTTGAAAATGAAATCGTATGTGAAACGTGTGAGACAACTTGTTACTCCAGGACAGAAAGATAGAAGGTTAGAGAAGGCGAAGATCATCTTGAATAAGTTGGAACATGATCCTAGAATAACATATATATATATATATATATATATATATATATATATGAACTTAATTTTAATCCTTCATGAGCTTCCGATCCTTTTTATTTATGATCGATTTCATCACGATTCATCTGTTAAGCTTGGAGAGTAATTATACATTTTTATTGCTCAAAATAAAGTCCAATAGTGCTATAAAAACCTCGGAGGATTCCTGTAAGATATCTTTAATCATTTCTAAGATGCTACGGTTCAAATTAGGTCCTTCTCAAAATTCCGTGAAATTCGACCAACGCGTGTAAACGAATATAGCGATTTTGGCATTATTCTTTGCGACATAACATTTTTTTAGATCTCTGTATACATGCCTAACTGGAATATTTCAAATTTTGGAAATGACATTTGCTACTAGAATAAGTAATCATGTATATCACATCGCACACATACACGCATATTATCTCCAGTTTCATGTTGTTCGGCTTGATTCAATAGTGTATACTCCTCTACGACCAATTGGTATTAAATGATTCGACTATAAACGTATTTGAATAAACTTTTGCTTGCCTTCTGTCTTTAATCATGTAACAATTTTGCTCGTTTCTGTACATCTGATCAGTGAAAATTACATGATCTTTTACTATTTCTAGCGTGGTTTGTAAAATAGCATCCAGTTTTAGACTCGCAATTTATCGTCCACATACGAAATTATAATTACCTCAATTAGTCAGAGACATTTAGTTTTATTCAGAGTTTCAGTAGGGACAACTTGCTCCAAATTCCAGTCCAGGTCACGCAGTTTGAAGAGAAAACATCGTCGCCATTTGAAAGGCGTTTTAAGACTAACTTTTTTCAGATTGGCATTTTAGGAATAGATGTCGTTTGGCGAGGGCGACAAGACAGATTTTATAAGTGTATCGTTGATCCCAACACTGTGGACGTTTTTCGAGCATTTCCTAACTGATATGTGCTATACTCTGCAATTATATAGTATCAGGATTTCAGGACTTGTTTCATTTTGTCATAAACTCAAGTATTTGTGAAGCTATGATCGTTTGAAGTTAATCAAAAATCAAACAGGGTTCATCAGTCGTTTTTAGATTAACGGTTCTGAATCTTCTTCAATGTGCCGTGTCCATCCAGGACATTAGTGATCCTTGCTATTTACAATTTCTTGTCCTTTCTCGAACTTAGTAAAGTTTATTTTTGTGTGATCTCTCCTAAACCTGGTAGTGTCATTCATTTACACAAGATTGTAATGTAGGTCATGCGCAGTTTTCTTTTGTCGTTTGTGCCTTCGATATGTTCTGTGAGTGTGGATAGTTGCTTTTATTGCCTCTTTTTCGCTGGAAAAGTCACTGGAATTATGTTGAAATTAATGTTATAAGTGACGGACAGGCTTATCGTAACACGCTTTTTCAAAAATGACCTACATTAAGTGGACTTTGGCGCCCTACTACACAAAATTCAGTAGAATTAACACAAATTTAGTTTTCTGTCTCTGACCCTCCCAATTTCGAATAACGTTTTTTTTTCCTTTTTTAGTGTAAGTTCTCTAACAATTTAAATCCAACTAAATCCCAGCTCTATGGTTACATACCTGATACTTATACAATCTTACGCGAACGCAAAATACGCTTTTCAGGACGTTGCCGACGAGTAAAACCAGTGAACGACTGGACGACTTGTCATGGAACAAGACGGATTACCCACCCAGCAACTACTTACAGCTATGTTGTGACACAGGATGCCGCTCTAATGACCTTCCGACTTTGATACAAGACCGTAATGGTTGGTGTGATAGACTTATGAATATCCGAGCTAGCACGATCGAATAAAAAAAATTTTTTTCAGGTTCCTTTCGTATGTTAAACTGACCATTACCCGCTTTTTTGCTTTTCCTTGCATTTATCAGAAAGTTATGTTCAAAATTTCTATACTATTCTATTTCTATTCCTATGTTTTTTTTTTTTTTTTTTGTTGTTTTTTTTTTTTTTTTGGAGGGAGGGGCGGTGCTAAATTCACTTTTGGCACTGAAAATACCATTCAAAAGAAAGCTAAATGGTTTTGCTGTCAGTTTTTTTTATGGTCTCTAATAAAGTCACACAATCTAACAACAAGTGTCTCTTGTTCGATACCGCAGACACACTACTCCCTGTCGGACTTCAAGCACTTTTTATAGATTGAATGACAGTTCAAATTTGCATATGTTTGAAAGAGATTCTCGCAAACGTCTGTCTGACTCCAAGATCTATCTATTTTTTTTTTTTTAAATACACAACTCGAAAAGCCGCCATTTTCGTTTTAGGAATATTTTACATGCGAGATACGTCTGAATCTGTTTTTGTCCTAATGGGGATCCATTTTCTTTTATGTTACAGGATTAAATGAAAAATTTAAGCTATTTTTAAGAATTTGGATTCTACTCTGAAGAACAGATTTTGTATACCTAATTGCAAATTTTTATTAAAAATGTGGAAGTTTTATTCTTTCTCTTAACTACAAATAGAATTAAAATGCTTCCTTAATTTGAAAATCAGTCAAAAACATCAAAAACCGGAACTGTTCACTTCGCTCGCTAAACAAAATGGATGATGTTTTTTAAAATAAATCTAAAGTTATTTTCATCTGCTACATTGAATATGCAATTCGGAGCATAAAAGCTATCGACTCTGTCAGCCATATACAGATAAATTCAAAGGATTTGGCTTTTAATTATACCTTAAGAACTTCATATGTACAATTAAAATATAAAATATATATACAATCTCTCCCCACCAAATTGTACTCAGTATAAATGACAGTAGATGCAGTACTTATTAACTTAAAATTAATGGTTAAAATTTTTAAAAAAATATTAAAATTTATTGACTTACAAAGATTAATGGTTTAAATTAAGTATTAAATAAAATTAAATGCGCGTTTGTAAATATTCAAACAGACAACAAAGTAAAAAATGAGAGTACATTTTGGGGGATACCATGAATATACTATACAGGGTGCGATGGGTAAATTTTCGCCATTTATATTTTTAAGTACACGCATGCGCGTTCTTTGTTTTTGATTCTTTTCGTCTGCAGAGTATAGTTGGGTCAGCTGGGCATCATATGTGAGAAAAAGAGCACCATGACGCAATTCACTCCGCCAGAAATTTGGAAACGGCATGCTGTACTGTTTGGCATTCTCGCCGGGAGCTCTAATACCAACATTTCAGAGTGTTTGGGTATCAATCTGAGGACAGTGTAGAGGATTTGGAAATAGTTGGATGAGTCTAATGGTGATTACGAAGGTACGGCAGGTCGGAAAACTCATTGTGATCGTCTTGATAAGATAAGAACTCCCGAATTTATTGGCGAGGGCCTCAGAATCAATATGGAGACCTAAATCAAATGCCTTAAGGGGGTAATTTTGCTCTGGGTGAAGAAGGCGGCTGCTGGAAGATCCTATGTCTGTCAACAGGACTCTACACCATGCTACACAAGCAGGAGAACGCAGTCATGGCTTTCAGACAATTTCTGTAACCACATCACCCCTTACATCTTGCCACGTAACCCACCAGACCTTGATTATTATGTGTGGGTCGCAGTTGAGTGACAGACCAACAAAACTCCTTGTAACACCAAAAATGAAGAAGGACACCATCCAGAAGCGATGCAGGAAATTCTGAAGTTGTTTAGACGCTGGGGTTGAAGCCAATGGTGATTTTATGAAAGAAATTTTCTTCTTAGTATTTGAAGATTTTTGCGTGCAATTTTGGTAAATATATCTGTTAAAATGAGATTATGTCAATGTTAATTTTAATTTTTACGCAATTTATACGAAAATTTATCCATCGCACCCTATATATCTATGGCGGACTCTCTCGTCATGGACGACAAATGAGAGATCGGTAAAATAAATAGGCGCTCAAATTTTATGCACACACATCTGTTTTCCAAGGCCCGCAGGTGTTTTGCAAACTTTTAGACAGATGGAACACGCGGTGAGCCATTTTTACCGAGTGCTTAAGGATCAATTACCATATGTTTCCGCGGGTGGACGGCAAGGCATGTTATCCAGCGTGTGACAAAGCCACAGTGACAGGTAAGGCGATCATTGAGAGGAACAGCATGCTGTCAACTTACTTTAATATTTACACGTAGTTGATCCCGATATTCAAGCTGGCCTCGCTCAAACATTTGTATAGATGAGAAGCAGAACAAACGCATGCCCCTTTGTTCTGATGCTTTGTTTTCTCAGGAAAAAAAGGGAATGTGGCATCACTTCAGATTGTCTTTGAGTTTGCCTTTGTAACGTAAGATTAGCCTTCTAACTGACCTGCTGGTTAAAAGCTGGTCAAAGAATGCGATGTCATATTTTAAAATGGACGTGATCATTATTTTAATTATCTATTTATTTTAATATTTTTCTTTGTTTATTATATCATAATTTTATTATATTATTATGCATTTGATATCTTTAATTATCAAAATACATATTTGTTTATTTTTTCAGATGAGTCGACCTATACATCGACATTTTTTTTTTTATTTAAAATGAATGTTATTTAGCAAGTTTACATTATTACGAATATATGTTATCCCTTTGAATTCTTATATTATTAAGTACACTTAATACGTTGAATTTGTTAAAAATGACTTAGAGTTTGGAATGTACACTTACACTCGATTTATATTTAATTTAAACGTAATATTTCTCTTTCTTTTGAAAGCGGACGTACTTTTCAAAATTGTAAAAAAGCGTTTCTAGTTGTAACGTATTAGTTTTGTTTATATTTTAATATAGTCTATTACTTTCTCTATCATTTATCATTCAAATCATTTTAACAACACACAACACACACACACACACACACACACATATATATATATATATATATATATATATATATATATATATATATAATTATGATTATACTTATGCTCTACTTTTGTATCGAGCACTAATTTTTTAAATAATAACAAAATACTAAAGAACTTTGGATTATTTACCTAACGAATTCTTTCCTATTTTCTATATATTTTACACACACACACACACACACACACACACACACACACACACACACACACACACACACACATATATATATATATATATATATTATGATTATATATATACTTTTATATCGAGCACTATTTTTTTTAAATAATAGCAAAAATACTAAAGAACTTTGGATTATTTATCTAATTTCCTGTTTTCTATATATTTTACACACACACATATATATATATTTTATATATATATATATATAAATTATGATTAAATGAACTTTTTATCGAGCACTATTTTTTAAATTAGCAAAAAATCTAAAGAACTTTGGATTATTTATCTAACGAGTTTTTCCTGTTTTCTATATATTTACACACACACACACACACACACACACACACACACACACACACACACACACACACACACACACATATATATATATATATATATATATATATATATATATATATTTAGTTAAACCTAGAGAGCCAGACAAATCTACCAAAGTTTCACCTAAGCGGATCGTCAGGGAAGGCCAGCTACCTGACGATCCGCTTAGGTGAAAACTTGGTAAGTTTTTCTGGCTCTCTAGGTTTAACGAGGTCTGCTCTACTCATTGTATTGAGCTCTTTATTTAGTCATTTTGCGTTATTTCATCGTGTTTTTTTTTTCTTTGAGCCTTGAACTCGTATGCTGGACGATTATTTTCGGTTACCGTACATGTTCTTTGTTCTTTCTTTTTTTTCCTTATTTCCAAATCAAGACACCGAAGGTTTTCCGAGCGAGTATAGTTTCTTATATTTATAAGATTTTTATTAATAATATATATATATATATTTGAGTATTTAGGTTGCAAATTCTCTTTTAGGCATGTCTGACTGAATAAATTAAAAACATTATTATCTCTTATTTTTTTTTTTATCATAATCCTTTCACATTCCCAAGTACTTTCCATCTCTTTCTGAGATGATCACCAGGTGTGCCACTGGTAAGGCAAAAACTGTGTAGCTATCCATTACTGAATTTTCTTCTTTTGTGTTTAAATGCCACGGCTGACAGTTGCCTTAACAGTTGCACAGCCGATAATGATCTCAAAAGGGGTGGAAAGTACTTGGGAAATAAAAGTGATTCTCACTGTTACAGCACATTTCTTGCCTCATTCAATTGTAATATACGGAAAAATATTCGTGAATATGAAAGGATTATGATAAAAATAAGCAGACATAATTTTTCTAATTTATTCAATCACAGACACACACACACACACACACACACACACACACACATATATATATATATATATATATATATATATTCTTCATTATTTTCTTTTAGTTGGGGGATTTACGCAGTATCAATACTTGTTTTTTTTTGTTTTACTATCGAAATGATTATTTTTATTATATTTGAGTCTATAAGCATTTATTTGGTTGTAGGATAGGTAAATATTACTCGCTTTTATTTGTGTCGGTAAATATTGGTCTTTTACAGTTAAATATTGGTAGTTTGTACTTGAGTCATAAATATTGATCGTTTATACTTGAGTCCATAGATAAAACTTGGTTGTTTATTATTCAGTATATAGTATATATTGATCCTTTAAAGTTGGATCTATCGGTAAATATTTCTAGCTTATACTTGAGTCTTTAAGCACGATAACACTAGTTTGTGTAATCAGTTTACAAAACTGGAACTCTTAACGACTCTATGGTAATAGCAATATTAACTGTTTCTTTATAAGGTAACTTTCTGCATTTATTGACCAAACATCAAATGTCACTATTGGTTGAAATTTATAAAATCTTTTCATCAGAACATTTTTTCAAGAAAATAAGCTTCTCAGATCCAGGAACTAGGGGCTTCCTTCCTAACCTTTTGTGTGAAGACTGTCTTAAATACAATATCTTGATTATGTTATTATCTTCTCTTCGATTTACATGTGGTATTCATTTTAGCTGTTTCTGCCGTTGAAGTCCTCAAGTGATGTGGTTTTGGTAAAGGATATGAAGAAGGATGATTATATCGAAGACTTACAGGGTTCTTTCACTTGAAGCCCATTATAATCATTATCTGAGAAAGTGGTTGTATGCAGCTGAGAGTTTAGACATTTCTGAATGAGTCGGATGCTATGCATGACATCCACATGAAAGTCTAAAGTTGTTTAAGAACATGACACGAGTTCTTGGGTTAATGCTTAAATTTTGCATCATCATGCGGTATTATGGGAAACTATCCTTAGCGTATCATATTCTATATTCAACTTCCTTATCTCCTTACGAAATATGTTATAATTGATACATCCACCTAGTTATTTGAAATGTATAGCATTTATTAATTCCGTATTAATTCCAACGTTTTCCACTGACATGAAATGGGAAGATTATATTAAATCAATTGGTAGGCCAGCTCCTAAGAAAGTTGATTCACAGTGTTGCGATAGACATTTTTCTTCGCCATCATTTATCTTACACGTCTATAAGTCTGCCATTCGTCCATACATTGAATATTGTTGCCACATATGGTCTGGTGCTTCTACTATATATTTAGAGATTCTTGATAAAAATACAAAGAAGAATCTGTAATGTTACTGGTCCTGAGCTAGCATCTCGGTTTCAGTCACTTTCCTAGTTTTGCCTATTCTATAAATATTTTCATGTTAATTGTTCCGATGACCTTTCTTCTATGGTATCTAGACTTTATAAATTCAAGCGTATTACTAGATTAGCGGCAAGGTCTCATCGTTTTACAGTTGAATTGGCTAAATGTAACTGTAGGTTCCTTGCTAACAGTTTTTTTCTCGTACTTCTCGCCTGTAGAAATATTTTCTGGCTTCTTGCATTCCTGCTAACTTTGATATTCAAAAATATAAATGCAATGTCAATCGTTATCTTCTGTCTTCTTGATTCCGTTTCTTTTATTGTTCTCTCTCCTTAATAATGTTTTTATTTTTCTTATTCTTTCACGCTGAGTTAATGCCCGGGTGTCTTGATGGCTTTATTTTCTTGCTTGGGGCGAAATGTTTCAAAAAAAAAAAAAATTTCTGATTGGCTCGTTATGTTCTTTTCGTATGATGACGCATAACTGCTAATTTTGGAGGAGGTCTGGGAAATGATTCTCTTTCATTTTTCGCTACAGTAATGATATCTTTTTTCCATTCTCTTGGTATGTAAGTTAGTTATTGGAGATTGGTTTGTCCAATGGTGCACTCACCCCCCCTTTCTTAATCAACATTCAGCTGCAATTTAAACTAGGTTCACCGATTCACATTTTCGCGGTGATAATCGTTGCTTCCTGTAATTCCAGATTCCTGACATATAACATATCAAGATGCATCAAAAGTATTTTCGTTTTTTGTAGATATTTGCTCTAAAATGATTGCACAAAACATCCAAAGACTATCTATAACATCATTATCTTCTTCTTTCTTCTTCTTCTTCTTCTTCTTCTTCTTCTTATTATTATTATTATTATTAGTAGTAGTAGTAGTAGTAGTGGTATATAGTAGAACGTAGCACAAGCATTTCGGTTTGAACAGATTATTATTCTAAAGATTATTGCATATACACGGTTAAAGATTATCTATGAATTCACTATATTATTATCGTTTTTCATCAATTCACCCCAAGCAAAGCGATAATGCCACTAAGACGCACGGGTCTCATGGGAATGAAAGAGAATGAGAAGACATTAGATGGAACCGAAAACGCAGTCGCAAACAGGGAACAACTGATAAACCTCTACTCCTGTTCAAAAGATCGGGCAGGAGTGTGAACCGGACGAATACTATTATTATATATAAGTGTATAGTCAATGTTGGACAATCTCATCACTGACGAAGAAGAGACACGAGGCAAGAGAAATATGTTCTACAAAAGTATGCTGAGAATACCATAGACTGGACATATGAGAAAGGAGGAAGTTTCAGGGAAAATGGAAACAAAAATGACACACAAAATCAAAAAAAGGACATTTGAAATTTCTATGGCACATAATGAGGGCCTGAGAATTTTGATGCACCCAGGACATAGTGAAGGCAAGTACGATAGAGGAGAAACAGAGAGTAGTCTACTTAATGAGCTTGTGTAAATGGTTGGCAGAACAGGGATTAGGAGAGATAGCAAAAAAAAGAAGCTTACTAACAGCTTCAAAGTAAAATTTAATTGTGAAAAGCCACAGTTTTTCCCAGCCAAAAAGGAAACGGTACACAGAAGAATATGTATATCTATTGTGTAGTACATAAGACACCCTCGATAACACAAATGAATTAGGCAAGATGCCTTAAATAAAGAACTCAAAGAGGACTTGGGTAAATTTTCCATGGTATTGTCGTTAAACCCACTTTAAAATTCGACCTTGTGTCACATTCCGTAGTGATGTGGGCACACTGAAAAATACTTTTGTATATCAGGATATGAGTTTATCAGAACTTGGTTCCAATCCAATATAGGGTCCCAGCCGCAATTGGAATTACTGATGTCTTCATTTACCACATTCTTGAAATTTCAATTTCAAGATCCTGCTGGAAGTGCTATATCAATAAGAAAACACATTTGTTTTGTTTTTTGGGGTTTTTTTTGTTTTTTGTTTTGTGTGTGAGTGTGTGTGTTTGTATGTGTGTGTGTGTGTGTTTTATCACTATGTCTAGTTGGTTAGCTTTGATTGTTTTGTCTGTATTGTAAAATCCTGAGTTACAGGTCCTATGTCTGTTACTGGGTTTGGGTGGTGTTTTTATTATTATTATTATTATTATTATTTTATTTCCTTTAACTTCTGGTATGTACTCATTTCTTTCCGAGTCCCGAACACAGACCTAAGGTCAGAAATAGCGCCATGACATTTTCCACTGAGCAATTTAAAAAAAATCATACATATTTTACATAAATAAAGCCCTTTGTAAGGTGTGGGATGTACACGTGGGAATAATTTTTTTGTATTTCTTTAAGGTATGGGCTGCCAGTAATCCCTTCAATGAGTCTATTGGAATCTTTTCCAATCAACCCGAGGGCTTCAAATATAACTGTTGAGCCATATTTTTGAGATTTTGATTTCAATGTTCTTTATTTTGATAGGTTTTTTGAAGATCTTCAAAGATACATTGCAGTCTGCAGGGACTGCCATATCAATAAGAAGGAACTTTTGTGCTTGCGGTCTCTAATAACGATGTCTTGGAGATTAACTTTCATTGTTCTTTGTTATTATTATTATTATTATTATTATTATTATTATAACATATCAGGCCATACCAAATTGTTTTTCTTTCACAGAGCTCAACAACGACATCATATATTCTAAAATGATTGCTGGCCTAGTATTTTCAGCTAGTGGCACAAATGATAACATGTAAATATTCACGCTCAGTGATCCACACACAAATGCCCAAATGTCTTGTAAAATATGCTGTGTAACCACATTTTTCACGCAACTCTTTGCTCATCAGTGTTTTGTCGATGTCTATCATCTTCATTTGTCTTCGTGTCATTGTTCAAAAGCATATCAAGATCTTTATGATATGTTCTGATGACCCCCATATAGCGCCGTTTTGTTTCGCACTGCAGTTTTCAGGAACGTATCAAGAGCGCTAAACGAAGTATTAGAGCAGAGTATAAACGCAGATATTCTCAGATAAGCAGCACATGGAGGCATAACAGGTGCTGGAGGTCCTTTTCGAGGCGGCAAAATATGTTGCAAAGGTGCCAAGATATTTTCATATAAAAATAAATTTCATAAATAAAAAAAAAGAAGCGTACAAATAAAAGTTTGAAACTAAAACAGATTAACTTTTCAAAAGAAGAAGAAAAACATCAGTTCAATGATAAAATTTATTTAAACTTAGTGGATATGAAGGTAACCGTGAAGTTATATGTTGATGTGGAAGTCCGCTTAAATTAAGCGTGATCCACATGATAAAAATCCGTAGGATATCTCGAGAAGCGTAAAAATAAATGAAATCAACGCCAACGTAGATTTTATGCAATGACTGGCTACCCGTTTTCCGCACACACCCGACCGCTAATGCAGTTGTACACTCCTGCACAGGCATATTTTTCTTTGTTCAACACCCACAGTGCGCACTTGTGCTTTAGACTGCATTTCTGCTGAGCGGACCTTAGTTAAAGTTACTGGAGTAAGTAAATTTACCGTGTTGGGTAACGGAATCCACTCATATTTAGTGTCGGGATACCAAACATTTAACAACAATTCATATTTTAAATAAAACATAAAAAGATTATTTTCTGAAGGAAATGTAGAAGCAAGACGTCATGCAAAATATTTTTCAGAAATCGAGGTCGACCATAGTCGGTTCCACAGAGGAGTGGTTCGCCGGAAGAAGCTGCTCGAATGGAAGTTACTTCACACCCATGGAATACGAAGGGAATGAGGCTGGTTCACTACAATGTGCATGGCATGAATGGTCTTAGTCATGAAGGTTAAAACTGGTAGAACTAAAGAATATAGTTTGTCTGAGCACTTTCCAAGCAAATAGAGATAGAACAGTAAGGGGTTTGCGGCATTTTGTCTGGGAGAGATGGGTTGTACAATAATTTGTCAGCCACAAGGTGGCGAATATCGAAACTGGAAAGACTGGGAAGCTCTGGCCCATATATAGCAGCAGTGATCCATTTTAGGCCTAATGTGGCTTTTATAAAGGTAAAGTATAACATAAGGAGTCTAGTACTTACTGAAGCGGTACAGAGACCCAACTATTTTTCCAGCATCTTTAGGGGTGAATGGTATATACGAATTGAAGTCTGGGTTGAGTTTAAGGCCCAAAGGTCGCTCAAGGCACGGAGGTATACCCGAGGGAAGATTCATTCAACTTGATGATTCAGAGTATATCAAGAACTTTATAAAAAAGTAAAAATATTTGAGTTGCATTTTGAAAGTTCCAGCTGCAAAATAGTGATCACAGTCTTACAAATATGTATGCAAAGGAATCAGTTTATTAAATGTTATGGTAATTTACCCACACACGCATGGACTCTCCCAGATATAAAAAAGGAGCAGGAGAGGGTGAAGTTTCTAGCAGTCAGCTCTGACAGTCGGACTGAACATTCTTGCTGTAACACTCTCGTTTGTATATGTTTGTATTACTTTTTCTGTTAATGTATTTTTTTTAACTCAATTCCTCTCTTTGTGTCTTTATTTCTGGCCCTAACAAGACCACAACTTTAAATTAGTTTCCTCAGAGAGAGAGACAGACAGAAAAAAAAAAAAACAGGTTATGAACTGATGATGTTTATTCAATATGTCCAGGGTGCGACAGAAATACCTCCCACACATACCTCCTAAAAAATGTTAAAATATTAGTAGTAATGGTGTCTTCATCTGGCTAATGTCGTAACATTATGTAGGAGGTATTTCTGAATGGAACCATGTATAAAAAATATCATCCAAACTCTTCAATGTGCTATGACCCTTCAGAACGTTGGCGCTTATGCCATTCCACAATCTCCCATCCATTGTAGCCCTTGACAACGTTTGTCTTTTTGCCAAGCCTCAGGCTCTCCATTTGCAAGCTCGGTAGGTATGAGGCCTGCTACCGTTCCATTTTCTTTTTGCCTTCAATATGCTCTGTGAGTGTTAAATTCTTTAGGACCCCTTCCTCATTATTTACCATATCTTTCTGATTCTGAATTTGAGTGTCCTTGTTGTTTCTATGTCCCTTAAAACTTCCACATTGCTCACATGCTCCGTTCATGCTATTCTTAGTATCCATCTATAGAACTACATTTCTGTTGTTTCCAATTCTCTCTTCATTTTTTTTAATCATTTAAAAATGGTAGCAAAAGCAACTAAAGCCGAGATATCAGGTCATGACCAATAACATAGCTGATTCTTCATTGGATTTTATCAAGAATCACTAAATACATAACAGAAGCACCAGACCAGATATGACAACAATATTCAATGCATAGACTTATAAATAAGTAAAACAGATTCTGGCGAGAAAATCTGAAAGATCATGAGCGCTCAAATTGACGTACCCTATTTAAAAAAATATCCCGCACCCCAAATCTTAAGTAGCGAAATTATAAAATTTAGAAGCAGAGAGACAGGAAAATTTCGTTAGAAACAAAGAAAAGAGTACTGAACTGTTACATGATATCTGTCCTCCTGTATGGCAGTGAATGCTGGGCAATCTTCTCAAAAATGAAGAATAGACTTGCAGTAACAGAAACGTGGTTCTACAGAAGGATGCTGAGGATACCGTAGACCGAACATATGAGTAATGACGAAGATTTAGAAAGAATAGAAACAAAGAGGAAACTTATATTCAACATCAGAAAGAGGGAGTTGAAATTTCTGTGACACGTAATGAGGAAGGAAGGCTTGGGAAATCTGATACTTTCAGGGCGGTAAGAGGGCAAGAGGGACAAAGAAATAGGGCTTGATCAAGTCCATTTGGAAAGAAATAACAAAAATAAACTTATAAAGAGCTACAGCGGACATAAGAATGTGGAGGGCCCTGATCTCCTACGCCCTGGAAGAACACGCTACATAATTAGCACCGTGCTTTCAAAATTAGTTCATTTTGATCATCATAGGTGACAACGTTCAAATGTGGGTCAATTCATAAAATATTTTCTTAAGATTTACTTTATGATTTTTTTTAAATAAATTTACCAAGAAAAATTGCAAACATTTCTTCATTTAATCTTGAGAAGAGACGTTATCACTACAACTATTCAGGTTTCTAAACTTCATGCTTGTCTTAGATTTATAACTACTCCAAGACAAGTTTATTTGGAATTTGGATATACAATGTAACCCGGATATAAGAGAAAGCCGGATATAAGAGAGATTTTCTCTGGTCCCAAATTAAAGCCTGTGTTAATGTATATAAAATAGACCAAACCCGGATATAAGAGACTTCTTCTCCGGTCCCGACAACTCTCTTACATCCGGGTTACACAGTATAGTGTTTCACGTAATAAAAACCTGTGCAAGTGTCGTGTAAATAACTTTGTTCGCTGTGGGCATCACATGTAATGCAAAGGTAATAATCATTTCAATCAAGTGGAAAATATATGTTTTTCATTGGAGACCTTACATTATCAGTCAAGCGTCCTGTGATCATATATGATGCACAAGATATTCGATTAGTCCTTTCCTAAGACTTCCTGCTCAATAGTAAACTCTTCTTAAGCGTCCTTAGTTTTACCACTCTTTTCAAATCATGGCTCGTGTGCACCAAATATTATGCACGGACGTGGAAATCAAATATCCTGTGCATCACATATGATACGCAGGACAGGCAAAGTGTTAACATGTCAGGACGTGTTAAAGGAGGAAAAGGCTTAGGAATGTGTGACGCTACGTGTCATCGTAAGACGAGGCGCGATAACATCTAGGGTATCACCGAGCCAGCTATTCGCCGTCCCGCCCGCAGAGGTGTTGTGAAACGTATCTCTGGCCTCATCTATGAAGGGACCCGTGGTGTCATGAAAGTTTTCCTCGAAAATATTATCCGTGATGCTGGCGCCGACAATGAATACGCCAAGAGGAAGATTGTTACATCCATGGATGCGGTCTATGCCATAAAGAGACACGGCAGAACTATCTATTATTTAAAGAACATTGAGAAAAGCTTTATTTTGCAAGAATTCCTGGGTGAATTTACTTGCTCAGCTGGAAAACGACTAAAGATCATTCTCGCAAATTAAAAAAAAAATGTGTCAAAGAAGAGGAAGGAAAAGCCTGAAATCACAAAATAGATGTAAATGGATTCGTTACATTTTCCTTTGATAACCCCTTCTGTTTTGCTTAACCTAGAAAAAAGACCTTCCTCTATATCCATTTGGATTTTTAAATATGAAGAAGGCCGTAAAGTATATCAGCCGGAAAAGTGTATCACAGCAAAAAATTACTTCAGCCGTCAGAAGTCTTTCCTTACAATATTTCAGTAAAAATTGTTTAAAGTATAAATCTCTTTAAACTAAATTTGCATAACATCTTTTTTATGTTCATAACATGGGCGATTACGGCTCTCCACGACTTCATATACTTTGTAATTCTCACAAATGTTTGTCTTCTTACTCCCAATCCTTGTTCTTCCATCTAATCAAATTTTGACTTGTGAGTGCCAGATTCTCCAAAACACTCCTCGCCCTTCTCTTGGACATTGTTTCTTGTTTAGGAAGGGGTTCCCGGCACTCTCTCTCTCTCTCACTGGCCTCTGTATCTCCAGTTGCCCTAATCTATCCACTACCCTTCTCCTCATCCTTTCTTCTATCACTCCTATCTGACCTTGCTCCAAATTTTCTGTAACCCCTTGCGTCCTAGTGGCTTCCCGCCTTGCTTGGGGTGAAACGCTTAAAAGAAAAATGTGTCCCAATAATTTTATCTATCTCTTTCTGATTCTAAATAAAAGTGTACTTTTTGTTTCCATTTTCCTTAAATCTCAAAAGCAGCCACATGTCTGTTGCCTCATGAAGAGTCACTTGTAGGAACCAAACGTTGCTATATATTTCCTCTTTACACGTAAGTGAATTGTACTGTGTTAGGATCCGGTCTGGCGCCGTATTTAGTGTCGGGATACCAAAAATTTAACAACTACAACACATATTTTAAATGAAACATAAAAATGTTATTCACACTATTTACATTGTTCCGACTATTGTCCTCATCTTTGTTGCCATATTCACGATGTTTCGGCCGTTGTACGCTCCAGACTTCTTCAGGTGATTGGAACATGACTGAAGAGTTGAATCAAAGGGAGATAACTGATAGTGAGACATCCGGAAATTTAAAGGGAGATAAATGATACTGAGACATCCGGAAGTAGAATGACACGTGGAACTATAACAATCTACACCGGTGGACGAAATAAAGGGTTCAGTTCGAAATTCCAATCACCTGAAGAAAGCCGGGGCGTACAACGATCGAAACGTCGTGAATATAGCAACAAAGATGTGGACAACGGTCCAAACAATGAAAATAGTATAAATAATTAAAATATCTCATCTCAGAAATATAGTCAGATATCAAAAAAGGTTATTTTCTGAAGGCAAAGTAGAAACAGAAAGTCAGTTGAAATAGCATTTATATATTCTTTTCAGAATATATGTCATTGTTTCAATAACAATAGAATGTTTAATTTTCCTTGACGTAAAGTTTGTTTTATCAAATTATAAGCGTGATGCGAAATGTGTGGACAGCCTTACTTTATGACGGTCAGTCTAATGTGTTTTTAAGTGCGTAGACAAAGCCTTACTTGGCGGCTGCTGGCTGTCATCTCTTCAATGTTTGCATGTGCGTGGGTGTCGTATGAGTATGTGTGCGCACGTGTAGGTCAAACTGGTTTCAGGCCTTGAGAAGTATTATGCTTCTATTTTTATATCTGTAAGGGAGATTCAAAATATAATTTCACATAGAGGTGTGAACTTTTGTGAATAAAACATATTCAGAACTACAAGGGATAGGAGCAAGTGGAGGGCCATGATCGCCTTCGTTTTGAACGGACACAGCACATAAACGAAGAATCAAACAAACCTTCTGATGGAATTTTATTGGCTGAAAAATATATATAGGATTTAATTCCTATAATAGCATTCAACTGCTTAAATACTCGCTTGAATATCAACTCTTTCAATTATGGTAAGGCATTTCAAATATAACCGTGAAAATGTTGAGATGTTTAAAATATAGTATCCACTTTTTAACCATACCGTGTGAAAGCTCCTGTCGTAAGAACACTTACTGTGGTATCTACTAAAATCAGTATCTGACGATCTGTCAATGTTAATGGTTACATGTCGGGCGATCTGTATCTTTCTTCATTCCTCGTTTCAGGTAACATTATATGGAGGACCTTAAATCTATGCAAATATCTCACTAGAATCATTTGCCGCATATTTGTTAGAGTTTATTTTCTATGTCAATAGAAGCCAAATATTTACCTTTAACTTTATATTTAAAAAGCTGTGGTAGTAAATAATTTATGATTTGATATTTCAGTGCATTTAAAAAAAAAATAGGGTCCCTTTATAATATACTAGCAGCATGGCCCGGCGTTGCCCGTGCTTGATTCAAAAATCGTACGACTCATACAGCAATCGCTATCACTTGATTTAAAATATTTTTGACCTTCCTTGCCTTTAAAGGAGTGCCCTTTTCCGTGCTTATGTTGCTACATGCCTTACTTCTTGCCTATCTCACACTGCGAAATTTTTCTAAGCTCTATACTAAACATTAAAACTGTTACGAAAAAAGAACTAAACAAAATGAACATAAAACGATAAGCTTTAAAAAAAAAAGGACTCGTAACTGGAAAAACCGAATGAAAAAAGAATGTTAACAACAAATACTTTTTCACACCCA
>CAHIKZ030000691.1:807500-845000 GCA_903632075.3 Acanthosepion pharaonis
CGTGAGACAATTGATTGTGGGTAGTATCTCTGACTGATACCAAGTCGGTCGGGTTTCGATCCCGTCTTGAAGCAATCGGATGTTTAGCCATACTGATGAGTCTGTGGATGACTATATATATATATATATATATGTGTGTGTGTGTGTGTGTGTGTTGTTTGTGAATCACTTACCCATCGCCGTAATGTTGTCTTCCTGTGCCATTTCTATGAATACTTTTATAGTAATTGTTAAGATGATCTCTTCACTATGGTGTCTAGACTTTTTGAATTTAAGCACAGTACTAAACGGGCGTGGAGCTCTCATCAATTTACAGTTGAGTTGGCTAGATGTAGCCGTAGGTTCTATGCTTACAGTTTCTTTTCTCTCACTTCTCACTTGTGGAACTCCCTTTCGTCTCCATACTCTCCAGCCAGCTTTAATCTTTCAAAATTTAAATGCAATGCCAATCGCTATCTACTGTCATCCTGATTACTCTTTCCTCTTCCCGTTCATTACTAATGTTTCTGTTTCAACATCTTCCATACCCAGTAACCCCTTGTGTATTAGTGGCTTTACCGCCTTGCATGGGGTGATGCCGATTAAAAAACATGAAAATGTTGGTGCGCAGCTGATCTTCTGAGATCCCGTTTTTAGACGTAATCAATACGCATTTTCGTACTTCTAAAATCAAGCTTAAAATTCACTTAAGAAATTTCTTTCCTCAAAACCGAGCACCAAATCTGTAGCGTTTCCTAATTTCCGGTTTAGTAAATATCAACTTCCGTTGGTGCTTACTAAGCTGATTATAATTTGGTATAAGACCAAAAGACATAATATTGCGTCGGTCTACTAAGCGAAGAGCTTCTGCTTTCCGAGAAAATCAGCATTCGAAATCCGACCTCAAACACCAATGGTAAATATGCAACTGCTACTGCGATCAATTTTAAATGCTTAATAAGTTGCCATTAGAGTCTGTCTATATTTCTGAGATGAGGTATTATGTACATTATTTACATTATTCGGACTGTTCTAGTTCCACGTGCCATGTCCTCAAGGACACGTAGCACAGTGGATAAAGACGTTGGTTAGATCCAGTGACAGGACCCAAAGAGCGTGAGTTCAATACCCGGTTAAGGCAGTGGAGAACTTTCAGAGGGAAATTAACAGGAGATAACTGATAACTGACATCCATCAAACATGGCACGTGGAACTAGAACTGTCTACCCCAGTGAGCGAAATAAAGGGTTCAGTTCAAAATTCCAACCACCTGAAGAAGGCCGGAGCGTACAACGGCCGAAACGTTGCGATAAATATGGCGACAAAGATGATGACAATTGTCCGAATAATGTAAATAAAGTTGCACTTAGTCTGACACATGTCCATTTAGGATAGGGAGATTGTGGTGCGCCAATTTTCAAAATTCTGCAAGGTTTGTAAATCAGTATTCGAATTATAAGATTTTATCTAGATTTGAACTCCGCTCACTGGAAGTGGTAAGAAATACGAAATTAGCTCGACTACAACAGCAAATCCTTGTAAAATCTACGATATTCTTGTGAAGGTTTCAACGAAAAAGATAACCTATAACATTCCATGACTTTTGTACTTCCTAGATTCTCCACGTGCCAACCTACTATTTGAATCAACTGCAGTTCAAGGTACAGTGTCACACATTCCAATATAATTGCATTGCGTGCAATGCAATAATATGACATCACTTCAAACGTGGGCCTATGTATGTGGACCACTTGAACTAGTTTGTACTCGGTTGAAAATTTTCTTTCTCAGTCGGTTCGTCCACTATCTCTCTACCCATCTCTCTCTCTCTCTCTCTCTCTCTCTATCTATCTATCTATCAACGAGAGTTGGCTGAAAAGTTAATAGGCTGACGATGATGGAGTGATGCTAGAACTGGGACATTTTGGCCTCAGTTTTTAGTGATGAAAAAGGCTTAAAAAAGGTCACACCATCAATAGAAAGTACTATACCAATTTGCTGAGAAAAGAGTACTGAGCTGTTACGTGACATCTGTCCTTCTTTTCGGCAGCGAATGTTGGATGATTTCCTCAAAGATGAAGAAGAGACTCGAGGCGACAGAGATGTGGTTCTATAGAAGGATGCTAAGGATGGACTGAGCGTGTGAGCAACTATGAGGTCTTAGAGACAATGCAAACAAGGAGGATGAGGCTTATACTTAACATCAGGAAGAGGCAGCTGAAGTTCCTGGGACAGATAGTGAGGATGAAGGGCCTGGAGAATCTGATACAACGGGTCGAATAGAAGAGAAGAGAGACAAGAGAAAACAACGCATGACATAACTAGCGGCTTTAAGCAAGCGGTTGGCAGAACGTGGTCTAGAGGAGGAAGCAGAGGGAAGAAACTTGTTGAGAGCTGCAAGAGATAGAGGGGGATGGAGAGCCATGATCGACTACGTCCTGAAAGGACAGGCACATAAAAAGAAAAGATTATCATCTGTTCCAAAACATAAAATTGAAGCCATAGGAATGTTTTATTTTTTGAACACGGTCAGCACATTCGTGGCCGTGTTCGTAGTTAATATTATTGAGTATTGGCTTTTCCTTTTTTATTATTAGGGATTCCATTATGTTTAATCTTTTTTTTTTACATGTAGATCAGGCTATTATATTTGTATTTTCTACGAGTATGTGTATGTTTAAAAAAGTCCTAATTAAGCTATGGTCGGGTAGGTGTAACGTGAGTCGTCTAGATAGGCATGTAGTTGTATGACCAATATAATTATGAGTTTGGTTTGATCAGAAACGCATTTCCTTAAGGGTCATTTTTAGGTATGTGTGTCTGCATGCATTGCTATAGATATATCTAAAAATCGTATTGAAGTGTGTAAACATTTACCTTGCAGTATTGATCACTATGTCTACAACGTCTATATCTATAATCACTCTCCAATATTGATAAATTCTCTAGTGTACAGTAAATTTTATGCAATATATATATATATATATATATATATATATTGCATAAAATTTAAAATTTATATATATATATATATATATATATATATATATATATATATATATATATATATATATATATATATATATATATATATATATATATATATATATATATATATATATATATGCAATGTGGATATAGATATTAACATTGAATCATGAAATCAGTCTACTTCATGCTTAAAGGCAATTGTCAAACCTTTAAACGTGGCGATATTTGCCTGTCTCACGTTTAAACGTGAGACAGGCAGATGTCGCCATCCAATTTTGATACCAGTGTTATATTTATGTACGTTCTGCTTCTGTTGTTGAGCACTCTTCTCCCATAAATTCAACATACCTTAAAAATGATATTTTATTAAATATTTATTGTCGCCTCTGAGTGCTGACTTCAATGTCAACTTTTATATTTACATATGCTCTATCCTCATATGGATCACTTTAACCACTAGACATATCATACCCTAAAACTATATTTTATCAATTATATATATATATATATATATATATATATATATATATGTATGTATGTATGTGTGTGTGTGTGTGTGTGTGTGTGTCGTTAAATATAACAGACAACGAATGTCTGTTATGTTTTATCATGAGCCTTTCAAAACGTCGTATAATAGCTTTAGTTTCAAGAGAAAACAAAAACAAAACCTATCCAGCATTTGAATATTTCTTTATTATATTGGTCATTGGTCTAAGACCTAGGCTCACGTGAACCATCATCAGAGTATATATATATATATATATATATATATATATATATATATATCTCGAAGTAAAAAAATATGTCGAATTAAAAAATAAATCCATTAATTCTTTAGATATATATATATATATATATATATATATATATATATATATATATATATATATATATATATATATATATATATATATATATATATATATATATTTGTATGTATATATGTTTCTGTTCATATTTATCTACCACCGCGTGCCCATCTGTTTCTTTTCATATCTGTTGCACTTTTATCTAAAAAACCTATAATTAGATTTTTCTAAGTCAAAAGTACATTTACTAAGTTTGCGTACACATCAACAATTCTTTAGTGCTGAATTCCAATTGGTTAGGATCTGCGATTCCAATCTGTCACTCGGATGAAGCCAACTGGCTTATTATGAAACTCTCGATTGGAAACTTTCCAAGTCTGAATATTTGTCTGGCTTAATTGTTGCTAATGGTGTCTCCCTGCATCTCATCCTTTCTATGCGAGTGCTGATCGCTGTTTTTATTTGGGTCAGATAAACTCGCAGAATATCTTAAATAAAAGCCCAAATTCTACAATGAAAACACGACTTTCAAATATCACAACATATGTAGACTATTTACAATGACATGACTAGACTATTTATGATTATGACTATTTAGAATGATGACTGTATTATCAAAGTACTATTTAAACGATAGCTGTTGATATTGGGTTGGCCAAAATGTTTGTTCGCTTAAGTTGAAAAATGACTTAATAAACCGAGCGAATTTTTTGGACGACCAAATAATTAGGCTATGATTATTTAAACTTAATTTTGCTAATTATTAGTCTCTATTTGCTTTTTAGAATTATACAGCGTGCGATGGGTAAATTGTCGCCATTATATATCTTTAATTTCGCGCATGTGCGTTGTTTGTTTTTGATTTTATCGACTGCACAGTAGAGTAGGGTCAGTTGGGCGCCGTCTGTGAGAAAAAGAACACCATGACGAAAGTCACTCCATCAGAAATTTGAAAACTATTATTGGAATTAGGAAACTTATACTTAACACCAACAAGAAACAAAACTACGGCAAAACTAAGGAAAGAATGTTTGGTTAATTTAGCACTCACGGGATATATTGATGGTAAGTTGGCATAGGAAAACAGTGCATAAGCTATGTAAAGAGCTTGTGCAAATGGTTGACAGAACAGGGATTAGAAGGGATAGCAAAATGACAAAATTTACTAAGAGCTACAAGGGACTGGAAATCGTGGAGAGATATGATCAACAACGACCTGAAAGGATATGGCACATAGAAGAAGAAGAAGAAGAAGAAGAAGAAGAAGGGTAGACGGGTGTTTTGTTGTTGTTGTTTTTCCTGCCATGCCACATTAAAGATAAAGAAAAATGAACTGGCCTGATGGATATACGGATGGTTTTACCTGTTTTGTATGTAAATCTATGCTGTTTTATAGTTATCTTCCTTGCACTGGTGACAGTTTTTTTCTCCTAAAATTTTTACTGTCTTATGGTATTCCCGGTATGAAATAATATCAAGAGGAAATTTTTGTCCGAAAGAAATTGATCTTTGCTAACCCCAAAATATACTGAGCTCATCCGAAGAGTTAGAAAATTAGGCTTTGGGTTCGCTGTTACACTAGAGACAAAAGAGCCAAGTATATGCGAATGTTGACCTGGAAGGTAATCTCATAGACACCAGGTCGCAGGACCGGGTTTCAAAACATCTCAGTAGTTACCCTGGAATATAAACAATTCCACTGAGCTTAAGATGAACACACACAGGACAAGCGGATGGCAAGGAGTTATATAAGCGTCACAGACTGGCGATTGTTTTTGAGGGATCAGAAGGATTTTTAGTGTTGGTGTTCTAAAAACATTCGTCCACAACAATTAAAGAAAAATATTAGAAACAAACCCTGACGTATTGTTTCAAAACGTAATAAGTATTTGATATACATGCATGTGAACTGAAAAGGTTTTGACAGAGTTATGTCTCTTAGACTTGGAAATATTTGTACTTGAGCTCATAAATAAAAAGTAATTATTAAACTGTAATTTAGAAGAATAAAGTTCCTTTAGCATGTTTGGAATTGTGGATTGGTAAAGTTGGTAAGAGTTCAGAAAAGATTTTAGAGTTCGTACTTGCGTGAATGTTGGTAATGTTCTTTAACGTCTGATCGCAAAGGTTAAGACGGGAGTTCTTGACGATTACATCTTGGCAGTAAGGAATGAGACGCGAGAGAGAGAGTCTACACGTGTTTTGTTTTTATAATTTTGTTGTACCACGTGACAGGCTCAGATGGAGAACACGGGAAAACATATTTATCGCGTGCAGGCGGTTTGATTGGTCGGAAATGACCAATCAGCGAGCTAGTTTGAAGTAGATTGCCCAATGAATGCTTGTCATATATTCACCTATAGTGAATAGTTTAATTTGCCCACGCAGGGGTGACTGGCTGACATGGAAAATTCCACAATATATTCTTATTAATCATTCCAATGATTACGCTATATTGCTTTTCGAAGAAGTTTACAAAAAACTGGTGGAGACAAGACTAATTTTGTGATATCGTCGTTGTCGGCTTTATCTCAAAGAATTTGATTTCTTCTTTACTTCCTTTATTATAATGGCATTGGTGACTAAGTAGACTAATTCTTGCATGAAAGAATCGATGATATTGACTGCATAGTAATGTTGTAGGTTGATTTTATCGAGCTTTTCTCTCCTGTTGTTTGACTTTTTCCTTTTCCCTTCTGTTGTCTTCAAAGTTTTTGGCTCTGATGGTGATGGAACGTCGCCAGTTGGTACGGTCTTGTGTTTGTGTTTCAAACGATTTAGGCTCAAGTCCAGTGGCTTTCAGTGTTGTTTTGACTTGGTCCTTGTATCTTCGAAGAGGGCGACCCTTGACGTGGAAACCTTGACCCTGCCATTCTTGCTACATGTTTTGGCCATCGAAGGCGGTGTTTAATTATCAGTGATTCGATGCTTTTACTGTTGGCTCTTTCCAGGAATTTGGTGTTGGTCACATAGTAATGCCAGTTGATGTTGAAAATTGAACGAAGCTTTTGCCGGTGAAAGCGTTGCAAGAGTTGGTTGGAGGTAAAAGAAAACAGAGCATAAGAAAGTGCTGATGGCGTGAATTTGTATAAGGTGGACCGCAATTTGCTATGAAGCGACGCACGCAATTGATTTCATAACTTTCTTCGGCGGCATATATAGAATGAGACATACAAAATCCAGTTATGAAACTACATGGACTGATGCTAACTCGGTTATAATTTCGATTGGCGCCTTTTGTGTCCATAATGCGTAGCCTCTTCATCCGCTGGTTAAACCGATGAGATCTGTTATAATCATCATCCGCCTGTTCGACTGTTGGGGTCTTTGGGCTTGGTTGCGCATAGTCTGGGTCCTTGTCTTCGACCTTGCCACCAAGAGTCGGCCTACCAAGAGTCGGTCTACCAGGAGTTTAGAACTCCCGACGGCATCGCGCTCAGAATCACTGGACCACGCAAACCCCTCCAACGCAAAGGGTGACCATCAGAGGTCTGTGATATAGCAAGGTACGATAATAATAAAAATTGGAAAAATAGATTTGAAGACCGTCGCATGTAAGTTTTCTAATAATAATAGCAACATAACATATCAATAACCGTAATCGTTTTTAACAAGGGTTGCTGATGCTATGTCTCATGTCATGAAGGCTGAGACCACAAGAGCCACATTGTCCCTCCAGCTCTCACGGTCTTGGCAGAGCTTCGGAACGTTCTACGGCACCAGATTAACCTGCTGTAAATCCTGGCGGACTAAGTCCATCCAGCGTCTGCGTCATCTGCCGTGAGATCGTCGCCATTACGACAGGGTTAAACTAGTTAACTAAATTGCTATTTAACGATCTCGTTTTGTCATCTATATCGATAGCGTCAAGTGAAATCAAATGCTATGGCTTGAGGGATTATGTATCTTTCGATTCATGACTGTCGAGACTGGGGACGTTCCTGAAGTAGGCAAAAGCTTCTTTTTTAGGTTAGACCAATGCGATGTGACCCAGTCTCTTCTGCTATTCAACCCATAGCTGGGGGTGAAAACATGGATTCATGCCTTTCCAAAGGAGATTGTAGACTGGTTGTCAACCAAGGCTATAGTTACCAGTCTCTCCTGCTATTCAACCCATAGTTGGAGAGAGAAGTGATTCCAAGAGGAATTGCGCATAAGTGGCTATAAAGAACAAGACCTCGAATTCGAACTCGTCTCTCCGATTTCACATTCCGAGCCGTTATCCATGTTATAAAGTTTGTATAACGCTCGTAGTCCTGTAAGTAAACATTGGGACAAAAGGTTGAATGAAGGATAGGTTTAATCACGACGAGAGACATGCATTGATAGTACAGTAACAGAAAATGCCGATGCATACAATAAAAACGCTACGCCTTGCTACACACTTCCGTTCCTATGTACAGACGTTCATAATGGGCGGGCGAGTCCATGTTCAATATTTAGTGAAGGTGGGTCGTCTTTTTACAGGACAAATCCATTACAGAACCCCGCCCATTGATAGTGTATCGAGTTCATTTTTATTGGATCCTTCACGACTCGATATACAGTTAAAAAGAAACACTTTTAATGGTCAGAAATTAACCCATGAGAATAAACCTAATCTCTATATTAATTAGGTATGTGTCAGGGTGAGTTTTAAGGCCATTTAAGGTTCTACACTTTGTGGTGTGTCTATTGAATCGTATTATTAATGGAGACATTTACCTAATAAGATGAAAGGGAGCTATAATATTAGTTGAAGGCAAGTCATTAATAACCATACTGCATTGAACATAAAGAATGAAAAGATATATGTTTTATCTACCATAAAAAGTATACAAATGACTAACCTCAGAGTCAGACGGGGTCAAAATTTTCTCGAGGGTCTTGGCTCTTATTGCATTGTAATATGGTTCTTATCAGTTTCTATTATACTGATTTGGTCGTGAGATTTAGTATGAGTACTTTTAGTATATTTTTAGTATGAGTACTTTTAGTTTTAGTATGAGTAATTAGATTATTACAAATTGGAATTTCAGTTCCAATTAATGTTTACCTGAAAACAAACGCGCAAACAAAGGAGATAACTAGACACTAAAATAAACTTGTTTTAACCCACAGTAATATAATCCCGTTCTTCTGCTAGGCATGATTTAAAAAGCAGTGTAGTATTGATTCCCTAGTCTTGGAACACGGCCAGCCTAAGAGGTGGAAAACTTTGGATTCAAACCGTGAATAAATCAACCGGCAAACGACACGACTATCTTACCCATGAATTCATGGCAATTCGTAGAATTTCAAAGAATTCACAAAGAAAATGTATATATGAAAACCTATGGTCGCTTAAAGCCTTGTAGGTATACGGTATTTTTTTTTAATTCATTAATTTTAGCTTTGCTTGGGTTAAAATCAAAGGAAATATGATTAATATGCTTTTCTTAACAGACAACAGGACTATAAACGGAAAAAAATATAAAATAAAAACAAAATAAATGGATTCGTAAAAAAAAAAAAGAACAATGTACATATTACGTATCACTTAATATCAGAACTTGTTCAAACAAAATGCAGATACAGTGTAACCCGGATGTAAGAGACCCGGATATAAGAGAAACCCGGATATAAGAGAAACCCGGATATAAAGAGATTTTCTCTGGTCCCAAATTAGAGCCGGTATATAAAATCAAACCAGGATATAAGAGAAACCCGGATATAAGAGACTTCTTCTCCGGTCCCGACAACTCTCTTATATCCGGGTTACACTGTATACACAATCTTACTCTACGACCCAGTAAGTGATTTTACGAAACAGAAAGAAAAAGGATAATAATAATAATAATAATAATAAGAAGAAGAATAATAATAGAAGAAGAAGAAGAAGAAGAAGAAGAAGAAGAAGACTTTACCAATAGTAATCGGAGCTCTGGGCCACGTGATAAAATAAATGGATAATTTTATTAACAGCGTCCAAGGTAACATCAATATACAAGTTGCCCTGAAGATCGCCCTACTAGGAACATCCCATATACTAAGAAAAGTGCTATCAATTAAATGACAATTCTCCTATAGGACCTAAGGACCGTAGTTTGGGTCCGGCTCTACAGGATACAAAGCAAGAAAGATAACACAGAAACAATAATAATATTAATAAAAGCTGAAACCGAATGTTTTATTATTGCTGTACAGGACCAATGCTTGCTAACTAGAAATTACCAAGCACACATACTGAAAAACTACGTTAACCCCGAATACATGCAGATTCTGTGATACATATTCAGAGAAAATTGATCAGACTGCACAGTGTTGACGCCAACTGAATATAAAGCTCAACATGATAGAGTGGGCCAATATCTTTCCGGGAAAATATGCAACTTTTAAGGGAAGGAAACTGCAAGCAACTGGTATGAACATCACTCAAACCCGGTTACAGAAACAGAAACTTTACAATACACATACAGAACAATCAAAGCTAATCGCCCAGATATCGTGATCAAAGACCACAAGAACTGAAAGCGTTTTCTTATTGATATGGCAGTCCTTGTAGACTGTAATGTATCTTTGAAGATCTTCAAAAAACTATCAAAATACAAGGATCTTGAAATGGAAATATCAAAAATGAGGACATCAGTAATTCCAGTTGTATTTGAAGCTCTCAGATTGATTGGAAACGAATCTGATAGACTCATTGAAGGGATTCCTAGTAATCCATGACTCAAAAAAATACAAAAAAAATTGTACTCGCAATGTAAAATATGCGTGATCTTAGGGTCTGTCTATATTTCCGAGATGAGGTATTATGTACAGTATTTACATTAGTCGGACTATTGTCCTCATCTTTGTCGCCATATTTGTCACAACGTTACAGGAATTGAACTCACCTTCTTTTGGGTCTGTCACTGGATCTAACCAACGCCTTTATCCACTTAGGACACATGGCACAGTGGATAAAGGCGTTGGTTAGATCCAGTGACAGAACCCAAAAGAAGGTGAGTTCAATACCCGGTTAAGGCAGTGGAGAACTTTCAGAGGGAAAATTAGCAGGAGATAACTGATAACTGACATCCATCAAACATGGCACGTGGAACTAGAACAGTCTACCCCAGTGAGCGAAATAAAGGGTTCAGTTCGAAATTCCAACCACCTGAAAAGGCCGGAGCGTACAACGGCCGAAACGTTGTGACAAATATGGCGACAAAGATGAGGACAATAGTCCGACTAATGTAAATACTGTGTGATCTTAGTTTGTTTTTTTTTTTGCGGAAAATGTCATGGGCCATTTTATGACTGAAAATAAGAAGAATAAATATCCCGTTCAGTACCACAGATCTGCTTTTCAGTTGCCCCATGTTAATTAGTTGGGTATGGCCCCAAGTGGACTTTGTTAATCGATCTAACTGGGCTACACCTTCAAGATTATAAGCTGGTTTCATTAACCAGACTCTGTGTTATCCTCTAATTTTATAAGAGACAGATCAGGCCGAAAATGGAGTACTATTTTCCTATTTGGACGGTAGCTGCCCAGTCTCCATTTTCCAGATAATAGAGTTCAAAAGCTTTTCTCTTTCTCTTCTCTCTCTCTCTCTCTCTCTCTCACACACACACACACACACACAGGCGGGATGTGGCGAGCCTCTCACTGCTCTATCACTACGTCCGTGGAAAGTGCTCCGACGAACTATATTCCTTGCTTCCGCCAGGTCTAACCATCACGGCAAGGACACGGCATGTCACTTACATTTTAGTAAACCCTTCACATTTCCCAACCCCGTATTCCATCGGTGATAATTAAGTTCCACTTGAACAGTGTCTTCCAGGGAACCGCTGCTCTGCGAAAACGAGTCCCAAGAGGATGTTTCCCCGACCACTGCAATGTTAGCCTGTTAAAGTCAAGGGGCAACCGTTACCCTCGCTTTCTATCCGTATAAATAATCCTTTAACCTAACCTTCTACCTCGAGTACTCCCTGGTTCTTATATAGAGAGAACCTTACTGTAAAAAAAAAAAAAAAGCTGTCACCATATCACACAAAATTGGCTGTGGCGTACGTGCCTTGTATAAACTAATTAGACTGGGCATCCTGATGGGTATATTTCTACTCCAGGGTCACTTTGATGGACTAATACTACCACTAATACTACTACTACAACTAATAATAATAATAATAATACAAGCACTACTACTACTACTACTAATAATAATAATAATAATAGTGTATTCTGGAGGGGAGAAAAGTACTGACAGTTTAGGGTGTTTGGATAAGCATCAGCCTACCTGTTTCCCATAAACGAAACCTCACAAGTCCCTCGTCATTCCTTGGCAAATATTCCGACAAGCTACATTCCACCAGTTCAGACCTTTACAGCTTAAACCCGCCATGCCACTGGGACGAAAACTCTCCAAACTCTTCATATTAGAAGAAGGAATTTTCTTTTGGACAGCTTCTTCCTAGGAACTCTTATTTTGTGGAATCGACAATCTTAACCTCTTTAATTCTACGTTCAATTGTTATTGAGATATATAGATACCCGTATAAAAGGAAAAACTATATACTGTTTATCAACTGTGCCATGTGTCCTCAAGGGCGTTAGTTAGATCCAGTGACAGGACCCAAAGAGCGTGAGTTCAATACCTGGTTAAGGCAGTGTAGAACTCGGAGAGGGTAATTAACAAGAGATAACTGATAACTGACATCCATTAGACATGGCACGTGGAACTAGAACAGTCTACCCCAGCGAGCGAAATAAAGGGTCCAGTTCGACATTCCAAACCTGAAGAAGGCCGGAGCGTACAACGGCCAAAACGTTGTGATAAATATGGCAACAAAGATGAGGACAATAGTCCGAATAATGTAAATAGTGTCCATAACACCTCATCTCAGAAATATAGACAGATACTAAACTCTGTACAGTATAAGACAAGGTTACATTAGGTAAGCGCTCAGTGTAGATCGGGCCGATTACAATAACCTGCAGAATAAACTATCACTTTACAGAAGGTTCACAAATCCCTAGTCTGACACAAGGTCACAATATTGGAAGAGTTATTAAGGATCTAACTCAATACACTAACAATGGTATCTACACTAACTTTTTAGCCATCTTTCTGTAGTCGCCTTCAATATGCATATTAAGTTAATACGAAATACTGTTGAATTCACGTTTATATGAATTAAAAATATTCTTTTAAAGTTTCATGAAAGAAAGTGAAGTTAGCAGGTATACTGTGCGATGGAAAGTAACTCGCTATTTTAAAATACTAATAATTTATCTACTAACTATAATTTTTAGAAGAAATGGATATGAGAGGAAAGCATTTAGCATGAGGTTTTATTTAAAATTCGATATGAGCACCAAATTTCGATACCAGCTTCCGAGCCGTCAAAGAATCGCTTCAACTGATTTCACTCGGAATAAATATTTTTGTTTGATGAATTTGATTCATACTGCATATCGAACTTGGGTACCTTAACGTGATGTAATAGTTTACAAGCTTGTCTCGCTAGAGCAATTACAACGCAATAGTGAGATCGATCCTTACTGGGTGCCCATACTTTTGGCCTTGTGCTACATATAAGCTACGCTTAGAAAATCACTATATTGCACGTCGAATTTCAGGGCCTGATCACCATTTCATTTAGACTCTGCATGCTGATTGGTCTAAAAAGCCGTTTTTCTTTCGTGCTTAGTCTGACACTAAAATTGAGGGAACAGTAAGCCTTGAATATATTATTAAAAACAATTTGTAAAACGATCTTGCTGGTCATTGTAGGTACCCTTTAGATATGGATAGTTGTATTTGAGTGGGGTTGTTTTTCATAGAAATTTAGCAATTATTTAAAACATTAAATAATTAAACCTAACAATGCTAACCTCCAGGAAAATGACTCATTGCGCCTTCTCAGACTAACGTTTCTCTTGATATGAAATGGAAAGAGTATATTGAATCAATTATTAAATTCTACAGCTAAGAAAGTTAGTACACCGTGCCGAGCTAGACAATTTTTCCCGCCAGAATCTATCTTACATGTTTATAAATCTACCATTTGTCCATGCTTTGAATATTGTGGAACTATTTTCCGGGTTCTTGTTTCCCTGTCAAGTTGATCTTCAAAAAGTTAAATGTAATGTCAATCGTTATCTACTGTCTTCTTAATATTTGTCTTTTATTGTCTTCTCACTTTAATAGTATATTTGTAGTGGATTGGTTAATAGGATTGTACCTATTAGCATATGTTAAGTAAAAGAGATATAAATGATAGAGTAACCAAAGAGACAGGCAAGAAGTTGACTGCTGATCAAGTGTCGTAAAACAACACAACACGATACAACAATATGGCATCGCCAATATGCTTGGATGAAGTAGAATTTGTCGAGACTTGGATCCGGTGTTTTGCAGCCCAGGCTAGGGCTAAAAAATTGAATGACAACAAGGCAAGAGAGGGGAGAGAATAACTGTCCTCTTTTTACATTCGGCAGGTTGTGAAGCTATAATGAAAATTTCTGTTATGACATATCCCAAACAATTGGAGAATTCGACTTTCGTAGAAATTTCAGAAATTATAAAAATAAGTTTACGACGTAAAAAGAAATTTGTCATAGCGGAAAAAAACTAAATTTCTGTCCAATAAACAGAAACAAGAGGAATCAATTATGCAATATCGTCCCAGATTAACAGAAGCTAGCAGATACTGCGAATTTGAGAAACTTGGAACTCAAGTTTTGACTACAGAAGAGGAAATAACGGAAACCAAGATCTCCATTAAAAAGAACAGGGCATAAACCACGGGGGGTGGAGGAAAGAGGTTGTAGAGATTTACTTGACCCCCCTACTGAGTCAGCTTGTGACACAAGGTCAGTTTTTAACGTGGGATCCCCAGTGTTTTCACTCGGGCCGCTGGTCGAAACTGGTCTTAGCTGGTCATAACTTGTCCAAGCTGGTCAGAGCTGATCTAAGCTAGTCCTAGCTGGTCTTAGCTTGTCATAGCGGGTCAAAGCCGGTCCGAGCTAGTCGTAGCCGTGATACCACCAGCACAGGGACGGAGCCCTGTGCCAGGTAAGTATCAGAGTGCGTAAATCGCTCGAGAGCGCGATTTAGACATTAAAAAAGAAAAACATCCGGCCAGAGAAGCACCAGGAGGAAAGAGGTTGTATAAGAAGTTCGAGAACAACCAAAGGAATTAAACCTCTTTGGTTCAGGGAGTTGAAGTGGATTGGTAAATAGGGCTGTATCTATTTGCATAAGTAAAAGAGAAATAAAGTATGTGGTAAACTAAGAGACAGGCGGAAGTTGATTACTGATCACGTGTCGTAGAACAAGACAATACAATATTTTTTATATTCTCTAACACCTGCTTGGGGTGAAATTATAAAAATATTTTATAAATATTGTTCTTTCAAGGTTATAAAGGCTTAAATCTCATAAAACTTTGCAGGCAGCACGTATTTTAAATTCTGAATTCAGCGACTACCTCCAGCTGATTTGAGGCTCAATTAAAAAAAAAAATGCCTGTCAAAATCACAATCCTTGTATCCACCATTATAAGTTGTGAAAAAAAGTGTGCAGCTGAACAGTATTGACAATGATACTATCTATAGTAATAATATTAATACTTTATATAATAATGACATTAATAGTATTGTCGTATCATAGATTGTTTTTAGATGTGCACATGAAACAGAGTTTGGTTTAATGAACTGTAGAAACGAAAACAAGGGCAGAAAAGCGAGAAAATGGAAGAACGTTCCACAGGCGAAAAGTGTGAGAAAAAAACTATTTAAATATAACTTACACTTACATCTAGCTAATTCCAGAGTAAAACGATGAGACCGATTTGCCAAATTATAGTACACTTAAATTCATAGGGTCGAAGTACCAAAGGAGGAGAGTTTTTTTTTAAACAACTTCCATGAAAATATTTATAGAAAAGACAAAAAGAAGCCATGTTATGATGGTGGGATATTGAATGAAATCGAGATGCCAGGTTAGAACCGACAACATTACAGACCGTTCTTTGGATTTTGTCGAAAATGCTTTTGATAAACCCTTATATATTAATCATTATAAAATTATTAAACATTATTATTAATATTATAGTCACGTAAATGTAATGTTATTATTATTATTGTGACGTCATAGATAATATTTAGATGTGTACCTGAAATAAGCTTTAGAGTTAAGCTTTGATAAAACGAAAATAGCCTTTATACAATAATATAATATGAATATTAATATATAATAATGGCAATAATATAATAGCGTTGTTGATAGTCTTTAGATATGCACATGAAAGAAGCGTTGGTGTAAAATGGTTTAAAAATGAAAATAGTTTTGATACCAATTAATATATAATAATGACATTAATATGATGGGTCATAGATAGCCTTTACAAGTGAATATGAAATTAGGTTTTGAGTAAAGGTCTATAAAAAACGAAAATACTTTTGATACCAATTAATACATAACAATGACATTAATAATATGGATCATAAATAGCCTTTGCAAGTGAATATGTAATTATGTTTTGAGTAAAGGTCTGTAAAAAAAAACGAAAATACTTTTGATACACATTACAATATAATAATAGCATTAATACCAATTAATATATAATAATGACATTAATAATATGATGGGTCTTAGATAACCTTTAAAGTGAGTATGAAATTTGATTTTGTGTAAAGGTCTGTAAGAAACGAAAATACTTTTGATAAACATTAATATAAGCTTACCTGGCACCGGAGTTAACCATTGCCACTGAGAGACAGCTGAGGCGTGGTTTATCTCTCCTCTGTGCTATAAGTAGGAGCTATGTTTCTCCTCATTTTAGATTGGAGACGTTGCTCAGCTCCGGTTATTCCAACCCTGCAGCAGCACCTTCGTCATTTCACTAAAGAGATTGGGTCGGTTTTTATACCGGTTTCAGCGTGACAGCGCTTACGGAGGCTGTGCAAAAAAAAAACAAAAAAAACAAAAAAACAATTTTTTGTCCTTGGCCGATATACATAAGTATGCTTATGGCGCTCCCACGTTAAAACGACCTTGTGTCACATCCAGCCTTGGTGGGGAGGCCGGGTAAATATCTACACATTAATATATAATAATGACATTAATCATAGAGTGACGTCATACATAGTCTTTAGATGTGTACATGAAAGAATGTTTTGTGTAATGGTCTGTAAAAGCGAAAATGCTTCGGATGCACACTAATATATATTAATATTTCTATTAATATAGTGGCGCCATAGATTTTCTTTTGATATGTTCATGAAATAAGCTTTAAGGTAAAGGTCTAAAAAACGAAAATAATTTTGATACACATTAATATATAATGTGATATTAATCAAATAGTTGGAAGGTAGGGAGACTTTAGATGTGATTGTTTGATTTTTTTACAGTCTATCAACCCATTGTGAGTTATTTAAAGTCGAAAAAGTTTGGATTGTGAGATTAATTGTTTTTTTTTTGTGAGGGAATAATGCATTAACATTTTTTTCATAATAATAATATTTTCAGATACAAGGATTATTATTTAACCCATAGCTTGGGAAAGAGTTGGATTCTTACTTTGCCCAAGGGTATCTGCAACGGACCATTCTGCAATTTGAACTTGGCTCTCAGATCGATCATTTCTAACCACTATCCCTTGCAATACCCGTACATCCCTTTAGATTTGAAAATGAAATTAACTTTGGAGTAAAGATTCTAAAAAACGTGCATGATTACGATACACAATAATAATAATAATAATAATAAGTGTCTCCTTATTGATATGGCAGTCTCTGCTGACTGCAATGTATCTTTGAAGATATTCAAAAAGCTGTCAAAATACAAGGACCTTGAAATAGAAATCTCGAAAATGTGGCATATGGGAACATCAACAATCCCTGTTATAGTTGGAGCCCTAGGACTGGTTGGAAAAGATTGTAGTAGACTAATTGAAGGGATTCCTGGAAGTCCATGCCTCAAGGAGATACAAAAAATTGTTCTGACAAGTACAGCCCACACTTTACGAAGGGCTTTATCTATGTAATTTTTTTTTTTTTTTGTCAGTGGAAAGTGTCATGATGCCATTTCTAACCTTAGGTCCCTGGGCGGGAACCGGAAAGAAATGTGTAAACGCCAGAAATCAAAGAAAATAATAATAATAATAATAATTGCGGATTTATTATTTTCAGAAATGATTATGAAAATAAAGTTTGGAGTCGAAATCCACATAAAACGAAAATACTTCCGATAATAATAATTTGCTTTTGAAAAAATGTAGTTACTCCAGAAGATAATTTTCCAGACATTGGTTTTTCTATTGGTTTTTAAATCCCTTATTTAATGTCAATATCAACTTTTAAAAAGGAACCTTACTAAAATAATATGAATTACTCGCTAATATGGCGGTCGTTCATCTAATGTATTGGAATTTATAACAAGTTTATATGACCATATTTCTCGTTTTTTTTTCAGTTTCATTTGATTGATTACATTAAGATGAGGCATTAATTTCAAGCTCATGCTTCAAATATAGCACAGAGTTGTTCGTTGACAGCTAAGAGCAAACCAACATATAGTTCTCTACTGTTTAAAATCCAAGTGCAAAGTATATTAAGGCGTCAACAAGAAAGATGTCATCTTTTTGGATTCGATCTTGTGTGAAAATGTGATATCTGTATAATAGTTTCAGTCCGTGATATTATTGGATAAATACGTTTTATTTCCTCTTTAAGAATTTGACTTGGGTCTCGAATGGGTGATTTCTAAAAGAAATCTTTGCCATTTGCCGTCAGATTTGTACCACTCGATTAGTTTCTATTCATTTTATTGCTTCGAAAACGAAGGCATAAATCCGGCTAAAAAGAAAAAAAATCCAAACATTTTTTTTCATACTAAAATCCAATTCATTTTTCCCATAAAACCAATCGCAGACGTCCCAATTGGAGCATAGCTTCCCTGAAAAGTAAGTAGTGTAGCTGCAACATTTGTGTAAACACTGATTCCGTAAATTACGCAGCATATTATATTTAAAAAAAGATACACATCTTGTAGGCCAAAGGCACATCGACTTGGTGTAAAGGTTAACAAGCTTCTCTCTCTAAACAGATTACGACTGAGAAGTGAGTTCGATTCTCAATGGGAGCGCTACACTTTCGGCCTTGTGCCACACCTAACCTACGCTTAGAAAATCATTTGGCCACTTCCACGTGGTGTAATGGTTAACAAGCTTGTCTCGCAAGGTCGATTACGACTGAGAAGAGTGTTCGATACTCAGTGGGTGCTCCACATTTTCGACCTTGTGCCACATCTAAGCTACGCTTAGGAACTCATTTAGGACACTTTATAAGTTTGTCTCGCTAGATCAATTGTGACTGAATAGTGAGTTCGATCCTCACTTCATACTTTCGGCCTGAACCACATCTAAGTTACGCTTCGAAATTCGACATATTTTCTGTGCACAAAGTTCTCGGCAAATAATGCCCTAGTTTATATTATTGTTGATTGCTCTCGGATTGAATTACTGTTAAGGATATACGTTTATTTGCCATGTCCCTGTAGGTCTCTCCACAACTTCCTATTCTTTGTGGCTCATTTATTTCGATTAATGCAGGTATTCACAAGAGTGAAGGATCTCGTAAGAATAGAACTCTCTACATTGGCAAGACTAGTCCGTTAGCCAACGCTCTATGCGATGATTTTTTAATCAATTCACCCCAAAGAAGGTGATAATGCCACTAAGACGCAAGGGGCTACTAGAGTGAAAGACAAAAGGAAGACTTTAGAAGAAACCTGAAGCACAACCCTGAAAGGAAACAACGGATAAACCTCCACTCCTGTCCAAAAGACCGGGGAGGCGTGTGAACCGGGTTATAGTCGTCCCTATTATTAATTAAATTTAATCTAGCACAAATCCACATGTGTGCCACATTCAGTGGGGATAGGCTCACTACTATAATACTAATCTGCGAGAATGGGACGACTTGGCGTAGGGTAATAATTACCGAACTACTGGTTGGCCATTATCATTGAGTAATGAATTTGATTCTCACTTGGTGCCACACTTTCAGTCTTGTGCCAAAGTTTATTGAATAACGATAAGCTTTGGAACTTGCAACCTAATCCTTATTCCATGACGAGGGCCTTGTGGAATTATGATTGGAAAACCCACATCGAAGTTGTTGGTGTGTAATTTAACTCGGTCTGAAAATCTGTGAACTGGGGTCTTTAAAGCGGCCACCCACTTGACCAACGAAAATAGAATAATTGAAAACTTTTGGGAACAAGTGACAACAAAGCCGGACGTTCAGGATATCTGATTATATTAACGGTCACTGTTTGGATTAGAGCAGTTCAGCACTGAGCTACCCGTTAACGGTGACAGACCTTCCATCCGGATAGTTTCGTTGCCACACGTTCAAGTTGCTAAAGACTAATAGGTAGCAACAACTACGCTGCTGAAATGAACATGGTAGCATACCATTCTACTAGTAAAAGTACTTAAGTGGCCTTGTAGGTGTTGTGGCCTTGTTAGGGCCAGAAATAAAGACACAAGATAGGAATTGAGTTAAACAAATATATTAACAGAAACAGTAATACAAACATATACAAACGAGAGTGTTATAGCAAGAATGTTCGGCCCGACTGCCAGAGCTGACTGCTGGAAACTTCCTTCTCCAAAAGGCAGTACCTGCTCCTATTTATAGCTGGGAAAGTCCATGCGTGCGTGGGTAAATTGCTATAACAATAGGTGACTAATTATTTTCCACCCTACAACTCGTTTCCCCACAGACGAAACGCCGCAACTCTATCGCTATTTTCAGTGATATTCAGACGAATTACATTCATTAGTTCCGTCGGTTCAGAATTGTTCGGTTTGGAACCGTTATACCATGTACATTGAGTGGATGCATTCTCGTTCTTTTGTATTCCATTTGTAAAGAGGAATATCAACTTAGACAGCTTCTTACCCAGAAATTTTACTCTGTGGAACAGATTCTCGAAAGAGGCTTTTCCAATCACTACGAACAAGTCGAGGGTCAACCGTTATCCTTCCTATATATCTTCGTAATATGCACACTTTGCGCCCTTTTTTACGTCCTTAAAACCTCATTCAGTAATCCTCTCGTCTTGTCTGTGACGATAAACTGTATCCGACAGCAAGGCCTCTGATCTTGAGATTGGAAATTTTGAGGAGCGTGGAAACACCTCTTAACTGCTGTTGTTCCAAGTGATCCGGGTGGTAGCACCTGTTATGGCCCCAGCTGTGGGAAAATAGTGTACCCCCCAAACAAAACAGTATTTTTCTAATAAAATGAGCAACAATACAAATTCATTTTTATAGTAAAATTACCAACAATACATTTTTTAAGTACAGGAATCCCTCGATTAATGCGCATTCGATTAATGCATTTTCGATTAGTGCGCTAACATCTTTATATATCAAAATTCGATTAGTGCATACAAAATATTCGATCAGTACGGTAAAACATTCTTCAGTTTAATAATAATAATTGGAAATTGATTTTTTATAGTTACCGATTACCCTAACGAATTGAGGGATTCCTGTATTAGAATTACAATTTTCTTTCAATATAGTTCTTATAAAGTACTGATTTTTCAAAATTACCCATGCTTCTTTAGTAAGAGAATTTACTTTTAGAAGTTTTAGAGATTTATTTATAGATTTATTTAGATATTTATAGATTTATGGATTTTTAAAAAAATTTTTACATATTTACCGTTTACACTCGCGTACCATGCGATCTTTGAAGACCTAATTTTCAAGCTAATTTGACTACAGTAAATGGATATATCGTTTGGTCAACGGCATAGCCAGGGCTAGCAGTACATGTGCTAATTTTATATGTCGTGTACGATACAACCCCCTTAAAATTAGCTTCAAAATTAGGTTTTCAAAATTCGCATCATACGCGAGTATATACAGTATATATTTTATAGATTTATATATAGATTTATTTATTTTTAAAATTTTATAGATTTTGTTTCAAGATTATCTACAATACATCTCCAAACTAGGTATTTACTCTGTCTCCCGCCTAAGACGAGTTGTGACACAAGGTCAGTTTTTTTTAGGTGGGGACCCGAGCGAGTACACCCAGGCTAGGAGCAAAAATTGCCCGCAGCCCACGCAACAGTCGGTTGCGCAGGCCTCGGTGCGAGCATCGATACCTCTCTCTGGTGCAACGAGAGAGCGATGCCTAGGGCAGCTGTTCCCCAGGGCTGGGCACCTCTCAGTATAATTTTTCTTAGTTGCCACTCTGTCCTTTGACGGAGTCGCCCCTGTGTGCACTCTGCCCAAGGACAGAGACACAACTGGGAGATGATAATGTGTTACAAACCACTCAAGAGAGCGTTTTACATCTACAAACTATATATCTAAAAAAAACATGCCAATACCTTGAAAGTATCAAATAATGTACAACATATCTGTAGTTGAAAGCCTAAAATTACGTACACTAGATTTCGGTATTAAATAACACCGCTATAAGAAATCAACCAACCAACAAATAACCATCTAATTTGACTGGTTCTCAATCCTTGTATTGGATGAATAATCTTATAAAAAAGGCAACGTATAGATATATACAGTAAAATCTGATTTCTTTACTTTTTGTCCATACTGAATATTACAAGATCTGTGCGGGAAAAAGCCAGTGATTTTGACTACTCTTAGGGGCAGTGCTTAATAATGGATGAGTTTCGGAAGTTTTATTAATATGGAATTAACGAGGATTCTTAATAAAAGAAGATCAGAAAATCATTTAAAGATTTAAAAAAATTAGAATTTAAGTAAATAGAGATCTTTTAAAACCACTGCTGCCTTAGAATCAGAAAAAAATCAGTTGAAATTTCTAGGGCACATAAAGAAGACTTAGAAAACCTGCCACTCACAGGACATACAAAAGGCAAGAGGAATAGAGGAAGGCAGCGCCTAATCTACCTGAGGAGCTTATGTAAATGGTTGGCAGAACAGGAATTCTCTTTACCGAGTGCTACAAATGGCCGGGGGACTGGGGAAAAATGAAAGGGCACAGTATATAGAAAAGAACTATAACCCTCAGCCTCGTTCATAGAACTTTCTCTTACTAAGATAGTAACATGCAAAGAAGCCTTGCTACAATTTAACAGTATGCTAATAAGATCGCTTAATTTAAATATCGACACACAGCACTCGCATAGAAATCAAAGGAATGTGCGTGCACCATCATCTCATTAAAAACTGTAAAAGTAATTTTAGGGAAGAGGTTGATGTCAAGCTTAATTAGATTTAATTTATTCAAACAATCATAAAAGCGTGTAATTTTAGGAATGGATATTTCATTTATCAATGCGCCATATTTTTTTACTTGAACGTTATATTTAGTGGATACTCGTATTTGAGAACACGCTCCGTTTATTTATTAAACAGTATATTTATTTATTTTCCTCTACCGGGCTGGATACAGTATTTACATTAGTCGGACTATTGTCCTCGTCTTTGTCGCCATATTTGTCACAACGTTTCGGCCGTTGTACGCTCCGACCTTCTTCGGGTGGTTGGAATTTCGAACTGAACCCTTTATTTCGATCACTGGGGTAGACTGTTCTAGTTCCACGTGCCATGTTTGATGGATGTCAGTTATCAGTTATCTCCTGCTAATTTTCCCTCTGTAAGTTCTCCACTGCCTTAACCAGGTATTGAACTCGCCTTCTTTGGGTCTGTCACTGGATCCAACCAACGCCCCCATCCACTGTGCCATGCGTCCTTGAACTAGAACAGTCTACCCCAGTGATCGAAATAAAGGGTTCAGTTCGAAATTCCAACCACCTGAAGAAGGCCGGAGCGTACAACGGCCGAAACGTTGTGACAAATATGGCGACAAAGATGAGGACAATAGTCCGACTAATGTAAATACTGTACATTATACCTCATCTCAGAAATATAGACATACCGGGCTGGATATTTAAGAAATCTGATTAGAATATGCGCTCTCCGACAGGCTTCGAAAGTAAAAACTTGGACTCACTATAATAATTAATGTTTCCTGTTTGAACTTGGGGATGGGGTAATGTTATGAATTAGTGTATAAGTAATGTAAAAGTTTTCCTTAAAAAAAGCACCCCCCACAAACACTTCATTACGCATCTCCAGAATAGATTTCATTGCCATGATCTAACATGACAAACGATAAGATTTTACTGCGCATGCGTGAACAAATCCTTCTGCGGGGTTACTCAGTCGTCAGTGACACTTCAGCTTTTATATCGCGCCTCAAGACATCACGGTTTCACAGCTGTGGCCGCTCGGTGGGTCTTCTTCCAGAGGTCAGCTCTCCATATAGGAGGTCTTTGTAGATGCGGCCGTCTGGCATGCGGTGGACGTGGCCCATCCAACGGAGTCTGCGCTGTTTGAGCAGTGTAAACATGCTGGGCAGACCTGCTCGAGAGAGGACCTCAGTGTTGGGCACCTTGTCCTGCCACGCTATTTCCAGGATGCGGCGGATGTTTCTCATGTGAAATCTGTGTACATCAACACAGTGTCCTGGGAGAGACTGGCAGCCTCGAAGAGGAGAGGAACCCTGACCAAATACCTCAAGTCAGGGGAGGAGAAGCTGACACGAGTCGCCAAGGAAAAGCGGGCTCGACGAAAGCAAAGTGACAGCTCCAACAGACCAGAGACACAACACACATACTAACCTCTACAAGAGAGATTATCCCTCCCGCATCGGCCTCTACAGTCACAGACGTCGATGATCCAGTCAAGCAGACAACTGGGATGCTACCCATGATCAACCCTGACCGACGGAGGCTTACTAGTACTAAGTGACATTTCACTGAGTAAGCTTAATTCTGTAAGGCCTTCGTGCCCGCAATTGTCGAGAGAATAGTTCAGCAATATCCCACAACTGTTTAAGCAGCTATCACAATTAAAGAGTCGTAATGTATTTCTGACGGTAGGGATGTAATTGATAGTAAGAAATGTTTTACACAATTTGAAAATTTGGGAGAGATTCAAAAGGATGGTAGGTCATAAGGTGAATAATTTGAAGGGGACTAAAGCGCAATTAATTTGAGTTGGGAAGATGTAACCATAATTTATATACTACCAGTTTTTTCGCATTTCCCGCTTGTGGAGCTCCTTTCCGGCTCCATACTTTCCGGCTCCATACTTTCCGGCTCCATACTTTACAGCTAACGTTAATCTTCAAAAATTTAATGCAATGTCAATCGCTTCCTTCTATCCTCCTGGTTACTTTTCTTTGGTTCTTGCTTCTTAGTAAAGTTTCTGTTTTCTAATTTTTCCACTCCCAGTAACAACCAACTTGTATCCTAGTGGTTTTACGACCTTGCTTAAAAAAAAATGGTGGTTTATTTTTTCAACAGCCTCCTGTCTTTTATATCACTCGGTAACGTGAATCCCTGTTCTGTCAACCATTTACACAAGTTCTTTAGGTAGGTTTTGCGTTGTTTTACTCAAACCCTCTTCCTTTCTGCATTCCCTGTGAGTGTGATACTTTCTAAGCCCTCTTTCCTCATTATGTGCCCTAGAAATGTCTACTGTCTCTGATTCTAAGTTAGCAGTGGCTCTAAAATACTTTACTTAAATTTTATATTTTTGTACCTTTAAATGATTTTCTGATACCCTTTTTTATTAAGAATCCCTGTTAATTGCACATTAAGAAAACTTCTGACTCCCACCAATTATTAAGCACCGCCTTTGTATAAGGCCCCGAAAAGTAGTCAAAATGGATGAGTACTTTCCAGACAGATCTCGTAATTTACAGAATGGGTCCAGAGTAAAGAAAACCAGTTTTACTGTATTTTTACTGTTTTCGTTCGGTTTTTTTTCCTTTCATACGTAGATCATGTATATATTTTGCACTTAGTAACGACAGCGAACGGGATCTTTTTCGCACAGCTTTCAACTCTCTGCTTAAATCACTTTGGGAGTATTTACGAGTAGAATTCGAAACCTGATACTGAGCATTGAATGTTCGAAATCATCCTGCTAAGGTCATTGACACTCAGGTTTTACCAAAAAATAACACTTGAAAGCATATCTGGCGACTTCAAGGTTGAATATTAAATTGCTTACTGCCAGATACGCTAGGTTTTCGTGCGAACAGAACGCAGAAGATGCGAATGCATTGACCAGAAACTCCGTAGGTCTTTCGACACGCTAACAACAGGGCTTGACAAAAAGTTCCGACCAGATGATTACAATGTTCGATTTAGTGTTAGGTAACGCAACAAACATATAGCGAGTATTTTTTAGCGTTTCCGAAGGTAGTGTTTGGCTTGAGATGCATTATTTTTTTTTTATTTAACGGGATTGGAGAAGGCATTCCTTCAGCATATTTGCAAAAATGGCTCTTCACAATTTCACATCATTTGCGGCACTAACCAAAGTTTGTTAATCGATTTCATAAATAATAATCGATTTTTTAAGAACTGGCTAATAATGGCTCTCCATAACTTCCTATCTTTTGTTAGTAACTCTAAGTAATCTATGCTCCCTTACTATATCTTTTCAGGCCCTATTTTGCAATCTATCTGCAGAATCGTCCTGGAGATGGCAATAAACTACATCCAGCAGCAAGACCTCTGATCGGGAGGTTTTGAGGATCATGGAATCACTTCTTAATTGCTGATGTTCCCAGGCCCACTCTGACCCAAAGTGGTAGCACCTGTTAGGGCCCCAACTATGGGCAAATAGTGAACATCCAAACTAGGGTCAAAACTTAAAAATATAAAAATACATTAAAAAAAAAATACCAGTAATACATTTTCATAGTAATAAAAAATTACCAGCAAAACTCACAAAAATAAAATTTCGACATTGAATGACCCATGAAGAGTTGATAAGCCGTTAAAAAAAAAATTGAACGTTGATTTCTTTACTATCTAACAGTAGTTCAAAGACTCTTAAATAACTTTTATTTCGTTATTTTTTTATTGAGAAAAATTTTCATTGCGTTCTGTAAGTCGGTTTGTGTCGGGAAATTTAATGCAAAATTTTATCCCTGAAAATTCTCAATTAATACAAAATGGACATTTGTACTAAAATATATTAAAAATACGAACCGTAAAAAGTTAGAGTAGAAAAAAAAACTCCTTTTTTTAATTACCACGTTCCTTCATGATGTAAGCGATCATGGCTCTCCACAGATTGTGTTTCTTTATTATCTGTGAACTGCCATGACTACCAGGGAAAGACAAGGGGAATCGTATTCCGTTGGCTTCTCCACGGTTCTGAATTCAGAGTTATCCCTCTCTTAAAGTGGTTGCCAACCAAGGCTATAGCCTCGTCTATTCTGCTGTAGATTGTGTTGGGGAATTAATTCGTGTATTTCCCCGTAAGACAGGTGCAAAGTGGACGTCACATGGGTTAGGCTAGAATTTGAACTCGACGCCGATTACACTTTCTAAGCTAATGATCTTAAATTATATATATTTGCAATGATGTTCCCACTCAACAAGGCCCAAGAGTCACTCGAGTAATAAGGTTGCAGAGTAACAGGCACCATCCCTAAGGAAGTTGATTAAGTGTGTAACTTCAGGAGGGGGGATACTTTGAAAGAGATTAAATGCCGAATTTATATGTGTTGCAGGTTTCTTTTTATAGCACCAGCCACGATACTTTTTGACCAGACCTCGTATGTGGAGAAGATAACGGTTAACTCTAGACCTGAACCAATTGATATTGTAGTGATTGGGGAAGCATTCTCTTGGGAGTCGGCCCCACAAAGCAGCGGTTCGTGTAGAGAAGCTGCTCAGGTGGAACTTACATCACACCAATGAAATACGAAGGGAATGTGGGTGGTTCGTTAGAATGGGCGTAGCATGGTGGATGTTACCCGTGAAGGTTAGAACTGGTTTCTTTGTTTTTATATTGTTTTCTATTGTCATAGGCATCTTTTCTTTTAAATGTTGTATGTTTCCGATTGAATTAATATCTAGATTGACTTGAGACTATTCAATTAACCTATTAATGCTCAAAATAAAATCCGGTATTAATTAAAATAAAATCTGGTATTAATTGTAGGTTTATAAAATTAATTAATTATCCTATTATTATTGTGATTGCTCCTGTCTTCTTTAGTTCTCACGACCATTATGCCCTGCGAATACCTCGTGAATAATCCGTTTTGGTGGTGTGGAAAGAAGGGAAAGGTACTACTTGGTTTCAGTGAGAAAATGAAAAAAAAAGAAAAGTGAAGAGAGAAAACCAGATTAAGCTGATAAGAAAAGATACTACACTTTGATCTTAGCCAAGAGGCCGTTTATTTATTTGACCACCCCCTGCCACTGAGTCAGGTTTAAACTAAAGGACGGTTTTTAAAGTGGGAACCCGAGGGTTTTCACTCGGACCGCTGGTCCAAGCGGGTCTTAGCTGGTCATAGCTGGTCTTGGCTTGTCATAGCTGGTCCAGACCCGAGCCGGTCCAAGCTAGTCGTAGCCGTGATCGAATCTTAGCCAAAAGGCCGAGAAGTGATTGGATTTTCTTGCTGCCCCACGCTAGCAGGATGTCGAGCCCACGCGTGCACTCGGGCCAAGCTCCAAAATAGCCCAGCCCAAACAAAAGTCGATTGCTTGCGTTGGCACCGGTATTAATACCGTTCCTTCCTCTTTAGTGCACCGAGGGAAAGACTGCCGCGGGCAGCTGTTTCCCGGGAACGAGCATCTCTCAACAATATTTTTAGTTGCGCTCTGGATGAAGACAGAGACACAACTAAGAGAAGAAATCAAGTATATACGACCGAGGGCAGATACTACACTTTGATCCCAGCCAAACGGCTGAGAAATTATGACGACCGCCATAAATGCGGTATTTTTCAGGGGCAGAATATTGAACGACGGAAATCACGTAAACTCATCGTCAAAAATCCAGTTACACTTAAATAATTAAAATAATATCGCCTATCAAATTATTTTTAAATTGTCATTTAGAGCAATGTTCGCAAGACAGAGATTTGGCTATTTAATATTATTAATATTAATTATAGTTTTCTACCTGAAACCTATTAATGTGAACCATCCCCAGAATGTTATGATGGGCATTTATGGGTTAGTTTTGGTATCTTTAAAATCTTGTTCTTTTTTTGGTGGGGAGGGATAAGGTTGCAATAGTCAGTGTTATAATTTTATCTCATCCTCGCCACAAAAATGTTGTAACCTAGGGAAAGTTACTGAACAGAATAATCACACGGAGGTTGATAATGAGTGCAAATACTTTGGAAAAGAACAACACATATAAGATTCGCCAGCGGCGCGTTGAAGAAGTAGTCAACTGCTAGAAGTGAGTCAAGTGAATTCTTCAATGAATCTCCAACTGCAGGATATGTACCAACCGCCACACGCGGTCAGATGTGGCACAAGTCCGAATTTAATATGGGCCAAAAACTTCCCGAGACCCCGTATAAAATGGAGTCGGGTAACTGTTTCCAGAGACAAGACTCGCCCTTCGACATAACCTCGTCTGGGTTTGACCAGCACAGATGGAGACGAATCTCTAACATGCAGACCAACATGCAGTATTTAGTACTGTATTTATGCGATTGGGGAGATAACCATTATCGTCCGTATGCTACAACCAACAGTCGTTGTTGCAGAACTGGAAATAACATTGGCTTGCTCCGGATACTTTTAACTCACGTGGACTGAGTCGGCTTATCTTAATCCCATTCATATTCCATTGGTGAGGAGAAAGTTCCACCAAGACACCTCTTTCCTAAGAGAATGAACTGCCAAGAGCATTCTTTCCCGATCACGACAAACTAACCACTTCAATCTATGGTCAACCATTATATATCCTACATATCCTCATAATGTGCATTTCCGCCTCTCACGTCCATACAGCATTTGCTAACCCTTTACCGTGATTGGCTCTTGTGCCTTGTATTAGCTAAATATTTATTAAAAAACAAAGAACAAAATAGCTGCATCTACTAAAAGGAAAGTCGGGTCACTTTGTCGTGCCTGAAATGTTTTCTCGTCAGCGTCCATCTTGTACATTTACAAATCTGCCATTCGTCCGTGCATTGAATACTCCTTGCCATATCTGGCCTGGTGCTCCTGCTCTTCATCTCGAGGTTCTTGACAAAAGTCAAAGAAGGATGAGTAATGTAATCGATCCTCGATTTCAGTCATTTTCTCACCGACGTAACGTGACTTTAACGGTGCTATTAGATTGACATCCATGTTCCATCATTTTCCTCTTGAAATAGCTAATATGCAACCGCCACTTCTACTCTAACAGTTTCTTTTCTCGCACTTCTCACCTGTGGAATTCCCTTCAGTTTCCTCGCTTCCCTGAATGCTACAAGAAAAAAAAATGTAATTGCAACGTTAATCACCACCTTCTGTCTTCTTGAACCCCATTCATTATTTCCTTTCCTCAATCTTAACCTCAATCTTTTCTTACACTTTCACTCGCTGCAGCCCCCGCCCCCCGCGTACCAATGGCATTCTCGCTTTGCTTGGATAGAAATTATTTAAAAAAAAATATAATATAATCCTCCAGAACGACTTCCAAATAACCCTCTTCAGAATTTTCCTTCTCCTAGATTGGGTTCCCATCCTGGTTAGAGAACCTAATCTACCCTGTTATTTAACGTATATCTGAAGCGAAAGAGAGATGCATATTTGCTTTGTTGCAACAAAAATGTTACTAACAAAAAGAATAGAAAAGAACGCTTGGCGTAATATATTGAGAGTTTATATTAAAATATTGATGCTGAAGTATATAGTATTACTTAGCGCATCTCATGTGTATATTAACAGCATTCGCTCTTCTGAAGCTGACAATCAATTGTAATAAATCATATTCTGTTAATGACTCTGCTTGATACAAGGTTGAAGTATGGCGTAGTTAATGCAGCAGTGGGAGGTAATGTAAACTGCAAGAGGATTGCGGTGTGGAGTGACGATCCATTCAAGACAATATTCAGCTGGTGTCAAATATCATTGTACAAGCCGAAGCACAAGCATAAAGCATTAATACTTGTGCATCTGCCGTTTGTATGCAGTTTGCGACCTGAACGAAAAGGCAATAGGAAGCACCAAGCACCAAGTCAATGTGTATCGCTAACATATGCCGACATCTCGAGTTCTTAAGATGTTTTTACCATCACAGAGAATAAATGAAAAAAATCTTACTTAAAATGGAACCATAATTGCTCTGACTTTCTTTTCGATTCATTTAGTTCTCTTATTTTTTTTTTTTTCACTTTTATAACATCTTTTTTCTTTTGATTTTTTTTTCTATTTTTTTCTCTATTTTTCTTTGTTTCTTTTCCATATATATGTATGCACTCTTTCTTTCTTTCGATTTCATATTCACTCTCTTTCTTTTTTGTTTTTCCTTTTTTTTTTTCTGGCTTTTATTTTTTGGTCCTTTTTTTTCTCTTGTTAATTTATCCTTTCTCTACATATCTATTTTTCTTTCTTTCTTTTTTAATCATTATCTCTCATTTTGCTTCTTTTTTTACTATCCTTTTTTTTTTTCTACTCATCTCTTTGTTTTTCTTTTCATTTTTCTTCCATTTAAGTCTGTTTCTTTATCGTTATCCCTTTTTTTTTACCGGTCATTTCCTTTCTTTCTTTTGTTTTTCCTTTTTAAACCCTTTGCTCTTTCTTTCTTTCTTTCTTTCTTTCTTTCTTTCTTTCTTTCTTTCTTTCTTTCTTGCCCCATTTTTCTTTCTTTTCCTGTCCTTAATTTTTTTTTTGTTTATCTTTCTTTTTCTGTACTTTCTTTATTTCCTTTTCTTCCAAATTTTTCATTTTTTATTTTTCTTTTCTTCCATTTATCTTTATTTCTTTTCCCCATTTAGATTCTTTTCTTTCTCGCTTTTTCTCGTAATCTCACTTCTTTCTGTTTTTCTCTTTTCTTTTTCAGATTATTCCTTTCTTTCTTTCTTTCTTTCTTTCTTTCTTTCTTTCTTTCTTTCTTTCTTTCTTTTAAGCTTTCTTTTCTCTTTTTTTTCCCGCCTTTTCGTTTTTTCCTCTTTCTCTACAGAACTGGAATTCGGTTGGTAATTTTATATCTATGTTATCATTGTTATTGGGGCGCTCAGACTACTTTTCTGGTCTATGTTGTTTTTATTACCTTCAGTCACACAGTGCGCATGTGCTTAAATGCACACACACACACATGCACGCACAAGCGCGCGCACAGAGGTAAACACATCCAACCTGCACCACCATATACATACTCCATGTTCGAATCTACAGCACAGAAAACGATATATCTACAGTCCAGGCTACCAATTACTCAAATAAAGCTTACCAATTAGACAACTTTTATATTCTCTTGTTTTACGAATAAGGAAACATCTTCGTTATTCATATTGCGTCGATAACACGTTTTCTGCGAACGACAAAAATTTCCACAGGAGTTGGAGTTGGGGCGGAAGTTTCTTTTATTCCAGTACGGCAATCGAATTTGCTATCACCTTGGCAACGCAAACAGAAATCCTACATTGAAAATCAAAGCTCTGTAATGGTTCCACCATACGCTCTAGCATGGAAACATTTGAAAAATAATCTTCAGAGCAAATAATTCAAATTGACACGTTAGGAAAGGTGATTTAAAACTTTCGACCTCAATTGAACTCTAAGCTTAGAGCTGCAGTTCCCAATTTTTTTTTTTTTTTTGTTCTGGACCGCATTTCCGGAATTAAAATTTGCTCGTGCCTCGTGAAATTTTATTTGATAAAAAGTACATTTAAAAATTAAAAAAAAAAAACAGAGAGAGGGTTAAAGGGAGATAACACTGGATTCGACGTCAGAACATTATCATTGATAACTCTCTCCACCAATTTGCAGACCCTAGTTACTATAATCTTAATACTTGATATAATGCAAAAATGTCACAAAGATAAAATCAGTCAATAATTATTTATAACTATTTATACTGGGACTCATGCATGCAATTACAAGTAATCCATAATAATATTTTAAATTTTGAAATCATATTTATTTTGGCCATATGAGTTTTTAAAATTTTTTTCTAAATCTTTGATTGTCTTTCAATCCTTCCGACTCACCTGCTATTCTCTGCTGCTACACCTATAGGGCGCGTCCATCCGTTTGGGAACTACTGGCTTAGAACATCATCTAAATCTGACCCAAATCGCTAAATACCAAGCAAATTTGATTCAAAATCTTCAATACTAATTACATTTTATCCAAAACATGTAATGCCAAAATATCTGATTCTAAAACAATAATTGTCAATCCTACAGAGAATTGTGCCAGCGAGTTTTCTTCTTGGGTCAAAGCCGACATAGATGCTTTTGTTCCTTCTTGGAAATACTAGGTGAATACCCAGTCTTTGCTATTGTTCACACCACACTGTTCTGTCATTATAACCCACAAGAATCACTTTTTCGGTTATACCAGAGTAACAATTCCGATCACAACAAACGCCTCTTCGTGGATGCACGTAACAAATGTAAACCTGTCCTCGAAGGGGCTAAGTCTTTTTTTGCTGAGTGAATGAGGCACCATATTGCATCTAACAACTTTGGCTCTCGTGATTACTGGCGGCTTTGTAATAGTGTATTAAATAAGAGCAAGTTTTGTATTCCTCCTCTCTTTAACCAATGTTAGGTGTTAACATTTGGCAATAAAATAGAATGTTTCGCCCATAAATTCTCTTTAAAATCTGCTTTTAACTCATCTGGAGAATCCTTGCAACTTAGAACCGATTCTCTGTTGTTTAATACACATATAACCACTACCATTGTTTCTGTTACCATCTCTACTCTGGATCTCCATAAAGTTTGTGGACCTGATGGTATCCTAGTCTTTAAGAAATGTACTCCTGAACTTGCTCCTATTTTCTCTGTATAATAAATGCCTCACTACTTCTTGTTTTCCTGCTTGTTTGAAATCATCATCTGTTGTTCCATTCTTTAAGAATTCAGGTACACCGTCCGTCCCGTCCAATAATCAGCCTTTTTTTTCTGTTAAACTACTAGAGACCATAATCAATGCTGTTTTTAACAAGGGTAAATAATGACTTGTTAACTGTAATGCCTCTAAAAACAAGACTTCTATTAATCATCTGAGAGACCCCTTTCTGCCTTCCATCAGCATAGGTAATTCTAACCTTCTAACGTTGCGCCTTCTCGGGTTAACATTTTCAGCTGACATGAAGTGAAAAGGTCATACTGAATCCATTGCTTGGTCTGCTGCTAAGAAATTTGGCTCACTGTGACGAGCGAGACAATTGTTTTTTTTCTCGCCAGAATCTATCTTACATATTTATAAGACTGACATTCGTCTATGCTTAGAATATTATTACCACCTATGGTCCAGTGCTCCTGCTATATATTTAGAGATTCTTGATAAAATCCAAAGAAAAATCAGCAATATTATTGGTCCTGAGCTGGCATCTCGGATTCAGTCAGTTTTCCACCGCCGTAAAGTTGCTTCCCTATGTCTTTTCTATAAATACTTTTGTTGAGATGTTGAGTGTTTCCCCGTGCGTGTATTGAAATAAGGACAAACATATACGTAGGGAAAAATACTGGTATATCTGAAGAGGTATTTACAACAGAGAGATTAGTAGTCAAACGAACGCAGGTTAGTCAGTAACAATCAGAAAGAGTATAAAGTCGAACTGCATCTTCCGGTAGAGAGACGGAAGTGTGATGGTCACCTGATCTTCTCCAGAACTCTATAGAACTGTCTATTAGTAGTAGAGGGATCAGTCCATTCTGATGAGAAGGTGGGTGGCCCCAACAACTTTCATGGTAATTGTTTGGATGAGCTCTTCGCTTCGTAACTAGACTTAATAAATTTAAGCGCATTACTAGTTTGGCAATAAGGTCTCATCAATTTAAAATTGAAATGGCTTGATGTAACCGCAAGTTCTATGCTAACAGTGTCTTCTTTCACATTTCTCGCTTGTGAAACATTCTTCTAGCTCCATGCTTTCCAACTTTGATCTTCAAAACTTTAAGTGCAATGTCAATCGTTATCTACTATCTGTTCGAAGTTAGAGCATTATAATTATATATTATATTGTTCTCGCTCCTTAATAATGTTTTTTTGTTTTCTATTTCTTTCACACCTAGTAACCACTTCTGCCTTAGTGATTTTATTGCCTTACTTGGGACGAATTCGATTAAAATAAAAATTTTAAAAAAAATGACAATTATATTTGATCTTAAATCTTCAATACAAAATTTGATCCTAGATAGACATTTATCCGAAACATTCAATACCAACAATAATTGATCCAAAACTTTTGAATATCAACTATGTTTGAGCCAAAACATTCAATATCAAATGAGTTCGATGAAAAATATTCAATACCATCAACATTTGATCAAAAACATTTAATACCAACCGAATTTGATCTAAAACAATTAATACCAACAAGCTTTGATGAAATACCTTCAAAACCAACGGTATTTTATACAAAGCATTCAATACGAACAGAAGTGAACCGACAATATTCAGTAACAATCAAACTTGATCAAAAACCATCCTCAGAAACCGTATTTGATCCAAACTACTTAATATAAGCAAAATTTGATTAAAAACCATCCTCAGAAACCGTATTTGATCCAAACTATTTAATATAAGCAAAATTTGATTAAAAACCATCCTTAGAAACCGTATTTGATCCAAACTATTTAATATAAGCAAAATTTGATTAAAAATACAAATACGGTTTGATTCTAAATCAACTTGTGTCTATATTTCTGAGATGAACTATTGTAACTATTTACAGTAATTTCATTGTTTGGGTTGTTGTCCTCATCTTTATTGTCATATTCACCACATTTCGGCCGATTTAAGCCCCGGCCTTCTTCAGATGACATACGCTGGAATTTCGGACTGAAACCATTATTTATTCCACGCGGTAGATTGTTCTAGTTCCACGTGCCATTCCTTTTCTAGGTACCTCAGTTTCAATTAATTCCCTTTAGTAACTCAACTCTCCAAATTTTTGTTCCCCTCTGCTATGGCCAGATACTGAACTCACAACACTTTGGGTCAAGTCACTTTTGTATTACTTCAACCCACGCTTTTATGCACTGGGCCATGTGTCCCCAAAAATTCACTCACTGGTATCCCCAAGGACACATGGCCCAGTTTATAAAAGCTTTCGGTGAAAGAATGGTGTTTTTTATGGTTATCATTTTTGTGTAATTTACGATGAATCATCTTTTGAAATAGGAAATATTTGCCTTTATTGACGCTAATAAAAAGGAACATTATGTGGTATGCCCTGTACTTTTTAGTACCAGTTAAGCGTTCATACAAATTATGATTCGGAATGCTCTTTGTAAGACTGTTAGGTTCCTTTCACTTGAAGACTGACGAAACAGACTCTTCTTTCTTATTCTCAATGAGTTAGTATGGTACTCACTGTATTAAGCTTAGTTAATACGATAGTATATGTATATAGGTGGCCACTCGTATTCGGAGATGCCCGTCTACCATATGGGCACGTGGCCGAGTGGTTAGAACGTTCGCATTCTGACCAGGGTTCGAATCTCACCATTGTCGATGTTATCGGACTAGAGGGTTCGTTCGTTTGGAAAGTGTCTGAAAGCCATAACACGGATTGGCCCAAGCCTTGTGAAGGAAATTGGGTAAACGGAACCATTGGATGCCGTCGATAGCTGTCATCGTGGCCCGATTTGAGCGTGATGATCTTGTTCAAATTGTTGATCATACTAGATAACACGCTCTTTCCCAGAAACTGTAACCAAGGTCTGCTCAGCAAGTGGGCTCTGTGGGTGTTGAATAAATACAAAATGCGTCCGAGCAAGCGTCTGCAATAGGGATTGTCTCTCGAAGGTTCTTTTCGTTTTGAGCTTCTCAAGATCAATAATTCCTCTTCTAATTATTGGCTACTCCCATTTTTATATTAGCAATCAAATATTTTATTAATATGAACATAGAAAGATAGTATTATACTTTGAATAAGATTCAAGAAAATGTATTCTCTTGTCCTGTCTATTTTATTAGTGCGGTCTGCCACTGAACCATCCTAGCAAAAGATGGAATAGAGATTCAGGAAAAATGATTCAAAGCTAAATGCAATATTACGACGGCTGTTTTAATCATTTCACCCCAAAAACAAGGCGAGAATGCCACTAGAACGCAGGGAATTACAACGAGTGAAATTGAAAGAAAAGACTGAGGATAGGGAGGATTGAGGAAAGGAGGAAAGGTGAATGGGGTTCAAGAAGACAGAAGATGGCGACTGACGTTGCAATTATATTATTTATTGGTGTATTCAGTGAAGCAATGAAAAAGAAGGGAATTCCACAAGTGGAAAGTTCGAGTTGAAGTGGCGTTTGCATTTTCATTTTCATCAGTAAAACAGTGGGATCTAGATGCCAAACTGATTAGCATGCTTAAATTCCTTTATTCGGGACATCAGGAGAAAAAAAACTCGTCAGAGGAGTTATGAAAATATTTGTAGAAAAGACAAAAAGAAGTCATGTCACCTCGGTAAGAATGTGACTGAAGTTGAGATGTCTGGTCAGGATCGATTACATTACAGATCCTTCAAATTTTGTCAAAAAACTCTAGATGAAAAGCAGGAGCATACCGGCCAGATACGGCAACAGTATTCAATGCACGGACAAATGGTAGATTTGTAAATGTACAAAATGGATTCTGGCGAGAAAAAATTTCTGGCACGACACAGTGACTCAAATATCTTTGCAGTAGACGCAACGATTGATTCGATATAATCATTCAATGGAAAACATGAGGCCAAGATGTAT
>CAHIKZ030000691.1:850000-925000 GCA_903632075.3 Acanthosepion pharaonis
ATCCGATGAAATCCCAACGGATGAAACGCATCACAAAAAAGCCTTTACATTTTGTCATATTTCTTCAATTCCAATACACATTTATTCCATGTAGTGTTGTCTTCTTCTCCTTCTTTGTGTTAAAAGCAGTGCATAGTCTTCCAGGTGAGGCTCGGTCAGAAATAGTTTCTGGTCGAGTAACCCAGTCTGCTCAGACTGTGTTCCAAGTACTTTTTTTGACAGTGTTCTCAAGTACCTAGATGAGATTCCCAAGTCGCCCTGTCTGACTCATCCTTCTTGACACCCGGCGATGATTCCCCCTCCCCATTACTCCCACTCATGAATAGAGATGCACAGTGTACCAGCCTGTAGAGCACCTGCGTAATTGGTTATGGTCAAGTGACTGGCAATCAGATATGTAGCACTGACCGGGAAATTTACTACATTCACCAAGAAAATCATGTACAAATTAACGCTTCAAACAAGAAAAGGCGATAACGCCACTAAGACAAAAGTGGGTAACTGGTTGTGAAAAAGAATGAGAAGATTTTAAAATGTACCAAAAAATCTAATTCGAACAAGGGAAAAACGTCTGCTCCTGTTCAAAAGACAGAGGAAGAGTGTGAACCAGACGATAGGTAAACCTATTGAGGAAGAAAATATAAAAGAAAATACTAAATAGAATTTCAGAGTTTATGCGCAGACGTTAGAATTATAGAGTTACAGTTGATGGAACCGGGATCGCAATCCTAAACAGTAAGCAATGGATAAACCCCTACTCCTGTTCAAAAGACCACGGAGGTGTCGGTTGAATAGATCAGCTAAAATATTCCGTTCAAAAAGATGACGTGCGTTCATACAATCCAGAGAATAATAAAATACTCTTCATCTCAGAATTATAAACTAAATTTTAAACTATTTATTGAAGATGTTTCGAGAATAGATGCCCCCGGAACGTTTACTACTCTGTGAAATAATAAAATTATTTAACCTGAAAATATTAAGCAGCATTTAAAAGTATTTATTGGCTGACACTTACACCTGAGGAAAGATGAATATTTTATCAGCCAAAATATTTACGAATCGGAAAATCCATGAAATGATAATATTTCATCCCAGAATGTTAAACAAATTTCAAAGTATTCACTGAATTAATCTGACGTTTGAAGAGAGTGGGGGTGTAGCTCAGACGAGGCACAGGGCCGAAAGTGTGGCACACCCAGTGAGGACCGAATTCACTTGTAACTGATCTTGCGAGACAAGCTTGCTAACTATTACATCACATCGAACTGCCGTTGGGTGTATGGCTCAGTCTGAAATGTTTATTCGTCTGCATAATCCATCGTTTCTATTTTAAGATACTCGAGTTCTCCTTCCAGCAGGGGAGACTGGAATCTCTATCCTTGAATGACAACCAATTTAAGAGAATGAAAACTCTGAATTCCAACCTGTGGAGAAAGCAAGGAGAATCCACTCCGCTATCTTTCAAAAGTTTTTTGTAATTCACTGATTATAAAGAAACGGAATCTGTTGAGAGCCATGATCGCTTACTGTTGTAATAAAATGTCCCACATTCCCTATCGCCTATGTGGACTGACTATATCAGTAGCTATATATAGTGGGCACAAGATATACCTTGGGTTTTTCTTCGGCAATTAGTTGGAGATTCGTCTCCAGCTGTGCTAGTCGAACTCTCTGACTTCGGGCAGAGAGGAACCCAGACGAGGCTATGCCGAAGGGCAGAGTCTCGTCTGGGGTCGTTGACAGCTACCCAACCCCGTTTTTTACGGGATTTACGGGGAATTTTTGCCCGAGCCTACGGGCTCGGATACCCCACGTTAAATTCGGCCTTGTGCCACATCTGACCGCTTGGAGAAGTTGGCAAATATCTTTGCTTCGGGAATAACTAACTTGCTACCCGATTCTCTGTCTTTCTTTAGTCTATTCTCTTTTACAACAAACCTCTTTTCTTTCATCTACGCGCGTGTTGCTGTTCCTTCACACGAGTACCACTTTTGTTTGTAACCACTTTAAGGATACAGTACCTACACCTTAAAGGCACAGGTTATAAAAAAAGAAGCTAACGATCTGCCTATTGTCGATTGAAAGGAAATATAACTGTATATGACCATCAACTGTAAGACTACAGACTACAGAAAGAATGGTAGTCAGCAAGAGAAAAAGCTCAAGATGCTAGTTACGGATTGGAAATATAAACTTCAAACAGGTACAGGAGTTCAAATACCTGAAAAGCGTTTGAACAGGAGAGAGAAATATCAACACCGAGATCCAAACACGCATTCATTGACTGAACAACGTTTATCTTAAGTCCTATTTAGTGAAACACAGTATTAGCTTCATCATACACTAGCTGACCGGCACGAGAAGAAGAATGACTTCTTAGACCTCGAAGCTGACAACCGCTTTCGAAGATCAATGGTTTAAAATGTCTTTGGTCGAGTGAATCGCGTGGATCTTGGAGAAGACTATCCTTCTTCGAACATTTTGACTGGCGCTACAGAATCCCAATCATAGGACTGTATCAGATGACAGAAACCACATCAGTTGAGGACTTTCAACAAAATCAACAATTAAAATGGACTGGATATATAACTCGAAAAGAAAAGAATATCATTAGAAACATGCTGATATCCCACACTGCTTCAAACAAAAATTTCGGAAGGAAGCCACCACGAATACTGGAAAGAGCCCTAACAGTTACCGGACTCGAGAAACATATTTTCCTAAAAAAATGTTTTAATAGAAAGATTTTATTGAAAGAAGCACTGGCTGCTCAGTCAAAGAATGCCAAATGTTTCCTTATAAGGAAACAGTAGAATTATCATTACCATTATTATATCACAGCGGCTACAAGAGAATTATCGATTAGTAGGATTAGGATGAATTTCTACGGTAAGAGGTTTTATGGTTGTCACCATTAATGGTTATTATTTTTCTTTCCTCAAGAGAAAAAGAAAAGTAACTTGTAAGTTTCTATTTGCGTGATTTCCCGACAGAAGCATGTGATGCCCATTGGCAGTCGATGTCACAGCAGTTGAAGTTTTGCTTTTTAGGAGGCTTTGTATCTCTTTCACGGCATTCCTCTGTTTCGCTGACCCGTGAACAGTTTACCGAAGTGTAAAACGTTTAGCAAATGATAATTTGACCCCTCTACAGGGAAGGCGTTTCTTGTGGAATATAGTCTCCATTTAACGATGTTATCTTGAACTTTTAATAAATGAGCCATTAGTAATTTTTAATACGTATTACTTTTATTTTAATTTCAATTGCTTTTTAACGGATCTACTCAGACGACCATTCTATCGTCTTTAAGCCGTTAGCTGTCGTAGTTCAACTGGTTATAACATCTACCACACAATCTTCTACTTCTTTATAAGCCGTGTCCACTCAGGACGTAGGCGGTCATGGCTCTCCACAATTTCCCGTCCCTTGCAGCTCTAAATCATTTTCTTTTATTTTACTGAAGCTCGGCAAGTATGTAATGCGTTGTTTTTCGCTATTCAACTTTCCCTGAATCTGCCCTGTGAGTATCAGATTTTCCAAGTCCTCTTTCCTCATTATGCGTCTCAAAAATTTCAACTGTCTCTTCCTCATGTTAAGTATAGGTTTCCTTTTTGTTCCCATTTTCTCTAAAAGCTCGCCATTGCTCACATACTGGTTACGAAAAATAACTTTTTAATATTCTTTTTATTCGTTATCTCTCCTACACACTGTTTTATCAAAACTTATGAGTCAGAAATAAGTTTATGATTAGGATCATAAATAAAATGACTGTGGTCACAAATTAAAAAATATGTTTCCGCTTTTTCCCATTTTTTTTTTTTAAGAAATGTATCCTGGAAGATCGTTAATGATCAAGATAACCTGTTAGCAGAATTGTTTATTTATTGACGTCATGCAATCTCATAAGAAATGATTTACATATAGGGGCCTGCCTGACGCCCAACGCGTTTAGAAATGTTTTCACTATCATTTATATATATCCGTATTCTTAGATCAATGATAAAAAAAAATGACTTCAGCATAAAAAAATAAACAAGATATATTGGATATAAAGGTTGGTGCAATAACTTAGACAAATTTTTTAATGTGAATTAAGTTTAAGCATCTAATGATTTTTTTTTCTTTTTCATTGAGATTTAACAACTTAAGTCTTTGGAAATTTCAACCATGGAAAGATTAACAATCAAACAACGTATTGAAGTTATCGATGCCTATTACGAAAATGGACGTTCAAACAGAAATGCATTTCGCGCACTTGGCGGTTTTTTGGTTAACTTAATCGACCAACGGAGAGTGCAATTGGAAACGATGTAACGTTGTTGTGGCGAGGTTCAGTTCCTGTGCGCCATGACGAACAGAGGTGTCTGGATTTTCGGCCACAACGAAATGTTTTCAGCTGAACGGCGTAAGAGTGCACGCAATGGTATTTTCACATCTGCCACAGACCCAGTTTGTTTGACTTTACGAACAATTTTTCCAACTGCACTCTTGAAACTTTAACACGTTGTTTGATTGTTAATCTTTCCATGGTTGAAATTGCCAAAGACTTAAGTTGTTAAATCTGTAAGTAAAAGATAAATATCATTAGACGCTTAAACTTAATTCACATTAAAAATTGGTCGAAGTTATTGGAACACCCTTTACTAAATAACAAAGTGACTGATCACTTGAACATAGCAATAACATAAGATTGATTTGTCTTTTTTATGCTTAAATTTTGTGTAGATTCTAGATCTCTTAAAATAACCTGTATTTACATGCAGCCCTCATCTAATTACTGACCGGGATCGACATAGCTTAACATCGGTGACGAGAAGGGGCATTTTCGGCGCGATTTGACTGCAAGCAATTCAGAAGGAAACTGTGGTCAAAATTAGAAACAATTGACAGTTTCTGTACCGAGTTGTTCCCGGCATTTTCCCGCCATTCTCTTTTGTCATGATCCCCCACCACCACCGCAGTTTGTTTTGCCCCCCTTTTTATCTTCACTTGATCAGCCTTTGATTTTCCCATTCTCCAGTGAGCAGAATATTATGGCCACTCTTATTTTTCTATTTATATATTTTATTTTAGTTTAAATGTTCTGTTGCACTTTATTTTCGTTATTGCGTTCATCCCGCCTCGTTTCATGTCATATATTTTTATATATTTTTGTAAAAAAAGTAAAAAAAGAAAGAAAAGAAAAATTCTCAAAAAAAAGGGCAATTTACACATTATCAAATCTTTATATCATGGGATTTGTGCAGCATCCCTGTGAATATGTGCTATTGTGGTACATGTTTGACTGAATGGTGATGGATGAGTTCTTGTGGTGACCTGATAAATTTTAACAATTGAAGGGTCGTAAATTAAATTAACTTGGAGTCGGATAGTCAGGGACGATCAACATTTTCCAATTCATCTTTTAGCCTTGTGCTATATGGAATGGAATATTTCAAAATAAACAATTATAACAATTAGTGGACTGAAAATTGTAATTTACGGAAAAAACTCTTTTAAGAAAAAAATTTTATGAAATTCAACTGACAGTAACACTGATCGGTCAATGAATGTCGAATGTTTCCTGTATAGAAACGGTAAAGTTCGCCATTGCCATTGTTACAATTATACCAGTTCGGTGAGGCAAAAATCTCACTCTCTGTTTCTCTCTCTTTATCTCTCTCTCTCTTTATGTATCTTTCTCCCTATCTTTCTCTCTCTCTCTTTATATCTTTTTCTCCCTCTCTTTCTCTCTCTCTCTCCCGCTCTCTCTCTCTCTCTCTCTCTCTCTCTCTCTCTTTCATAGTTCACCAAACAGTCAGTTTTCCATTCCTATCTTGTATGACTTGCTCAGCCTCGGTGTATTTTGCATGGCCTCCATACATGTGCCTTTGTAATGCTGAGGACTTCAGTGTTGGTAATGAAGTCGATCTAGCGTATACTGGAGCGTTACTGATAAGCGAAACGAATTTACTTGACATCTACCAGACTCATATTCGGTGGGCTTCAAGCAAACTATCACATCTATTATACAGTTTTAAATGGATGAAAGTATTTCAGTTGTGTATCAAAATTCCTAGTTTAAATATTTTTTCATTAATAGGCCATATCCTGTCAGGACGTAGGCAACCATGGCTCCTATATGTTGCTGCCTTGAGTAACTCTTGCACCTTTAATTTTCCTCTTAGTCTTTGTTCTGCCACCCATTCAATGACAGAGTAAGTCACTAGTTCTTGGCCCTTTATTGCCGTAAATATTCTCTATGCGTGTTAAATTTTCCAAGCATTCTTTCCTCATTATATGTAAGAGAAATTCAACCTTTCACTTTCTGAACGCAACATTTTAAACTCAAATATATACAAAACACACACACACACACACACACGCACGCATATATATGTGTGTGTGTGTGTGTGCGTGCGTGCGTGCGTGCGTGCACGTATGTGTGTATGTGATATAAAATAAAGTTTTATTTATGGGTAAGAAATATAGACAAACTTTTATGGGTAAGTGTTCAATAGCCGGGGTTACAGTGACCGTAACTATAAGAGAGGATACTGGGGTTGACACCGCAATCTCCAGGCCATCTATCTATCTATCTATCTATCTATCTATCTATCTATCTATCTATTTCAGTCTGTTCATATCTATCTATCTATCTATCTATCTCAGTCTATTCACTATCTATCTATCTATCTATCTATCTATCTATCTATCTATCTATCTATCTATCTATCTATTTCAGTCTGTTCATATCTATCTATCTATCTATCTATCTATCTATCTATCTATCTATTTCAGTCTGTTCATATCTATCTATCTATCTATCTATCTATCTATCTCAGTCTATTCACTATCTATCTATCTATCTATCTCAGTCTATTCACATCCATCTATCTATCTATCTATCTATCTATCTATCTATCTATCTATCTCAGTCTGTTCATATTCATCTATCTATCTATCTATCTATCTATTTCAGTCTGTTCATATCTATCTATCTATCTATCTATCTCAGTCTGTTCATATCTATCTATCTATCTATCTATCTATTTCAGTCTGTTCATATCTATCTATCTATCTATCTATCTATCTATCTATCTATCTATCTCAGTCTATTCACTATCTATCTATCTATCTATCTCAGTCTATTCACTATCTATCTATCTATCTATCTATCTATCTATCTATCTATCTATCTATCTATCTATCTCAGTCTGTTCATATCTATCTATCTATCTATCTATCTATCTATCTATCTATCTATCTATCGTTCAAGCTTGAAACAGAATTTTGCCGCTTGGTTTTGACCTCAGTGACGAATTTAACATATATGATATTGAGCAATTTTACCAATAAGTATCGTATACCTTAAAACTATATATATATATATATATATATATATATATATATATATATATTCCGGGTGTAACAGCAAAACTGTCCAATTTTTAGATTAAGCTTTGAATCGTTGTATCTTAGAAATGATTAAAATGCCTTACCAGAATTTTCCGACGTTTTTATAACACTATTGGACTCTACTTTGAACAATAAGAATGTATTTAGTTAATAAGTTATGACCGCCTGATCCAGTTTTCCTCTCAACTGTTCCCGCTTTTTAGAAGTTAATCACCGTTCTCTTGATGGGGCTTAAATGAACTTTGGGAGTTAGAGTATATATGTTGCTACGATTACCGATGGCCTGAATGATCTTTTTCCTCTCACCATTGCTCAGTTGTGAGGATATATTTGGTCTGACACTAAACGATTTTAATCCGTTCTCTTTCTAGCTGAATAACTCAAAGGGTTTTTCAGTGATTCTTAGAAGACTAAACGTCTTATCTGAAAACCAGGAAAAAAGAATCTCAGTTACTTTAGTGGGTGTTTTTTTAGAGATTAAACACTTCGTGGGGTGTACAATTATATTACGGAAACAGCTACTCAACCCAATTTTATACGGACTCCACAGGGGATTTTTTGCCGAACCTACAGGATCGAATACCCCACATGAAATTCGGCCTTGTGCCACATGTGACCGCATGGGGTGGTTAGTAGGTTTCCTGAATTTGGAGATTCGTCTCCAACTGTGCTGGTCAAACCCTCCGCCTCCAGGCAGAGAGGATCCCTAGGCGAGGCTATGTTGAATGCAGAGTCTCGTCTCGGGAAACAGCTACCAGACCCCGTTTCATACACCACATTAAATTCGACCTTGTGCCACATCTGACCGTGTGGGACAGTTGGTAGATATCCTTCAGTTGAAGATTCATTGTGGAATTCACTTGACTCACTTCTGGCAGTTGACTACTTCTGCTTCGAATCTTATATATGCTTTTCTTGTCCTAAGTATTATCGTTCATTACCAACCTTCGTTTGATTATTCTATTCAGTAACCTTCCTTAGATTACAACAATATATATATATATATATATATATATATATATATATATATATATATATATATATATATATATATACATATATATATATATATATATATATATATAAGTGAATATAAAGTCAACACTTAGAGGCGACAGTCTGTTTCATGCTCGATACAATCGTCAGGCCTGCCGATTGCATCTAGCATGAAACAGACTGTCGCCTCTAAGTGTCGACTTCTATGTTCAATTTTATATTTACACACGCTCTCTTGAGCACTTTATCCGATAAATATAGCACATCTTAAGACTATATTTCTTCATATATATATATATATATATATATATATGAATATAAAAGTCAACACTTAGAGGCGACAGTTCTGTTTCATGCTAGATACAATCGTCAGGCCTGCCGATTGCATCTAGCATGAAACAGACTGTCGCCTCTAAGTGTCGACTTCTATGTTCAATTTTATATTTACACACGCTCTATTGAGCATTTTATCCGATAAATATAGCACATCGTAAGACTATATTTCTTCATATATATATATATATATATATATATATATATATATATATATTTGGTTGGATTGATGTGAGTTTGTTAGCTCTATCTCTGATATTGAGCGCTTTCTAATAAGTACTATGAATATAATATATAAATAATTATATATATATATATATTTATTTATTTATATTTATATACACACACTTTTCACACACACACACACACACACACACATATATATATATATATATATATATATATATATATATATATATATATATATATATATATATCGTATACTGACGACGATGATCTAGTGTTCCAAGAAGTAGAATGTCAAATGAAACTTTCTCAAACACAAATTATGATCTTGAATTAGAATGAAAGAAGTGATGGCGCATAACGGGAGACCATCCTAAAACTCATAATGTTGAACTGATAAATAAACTTTAAATGCCTCGCTGTCTATTTATAACAAATTCAGCATTGAAGATAAGCAATCTAAACACGGTCTAAGGTTATTTTTCTTTATAATAAGCGTATAATGCTACAAAACCATAATATTGGCCTAAAAATTAGAGACATATTCTTAACTAGCCTCGTTGGATCTAGACTTTCATATGAATGCCATTCATAACTTCCAATCCGTTTGGAAAGATGTATATTCCCATCTATATACCAGTTTTCTCTGATCTATGAATAAAAATAGCTTCAACGAATAAATCCTTTACAAAGACAATCCTTTATAAAGCCCTATTTAATGGTATTTCTTTCTTTGTTTCTATATGCCGTGTCCTTTCAGGACGTAGGCGATCGTGGCTCTCCGCCTCCCTCTATCCTTTGCAGCTCTCAACAAGTACCTTCCCTCTGCCACCTCCCCAGGACCACGTTCTGCCATCCACTTGCTTAAGGCCGCTAGGTATTTCAGGCGTTGTTTTCTCTTGTCTCTCTTTCCCTCTATTCGACCCGTGAGTATCAGATTCTCCAGACCCTCCTTCCTCATTATATATTCCAGGAACTTCAGCTGCCTCTTCCTGATGTTAAGTATAAGCCTCCTTCTTGTTTGCAACCTCTCTAAGACCTCACCGTTGCTCACACTCTCCGTTCATGTCATCCTTAGCATGCAGTCATAAACAAAGAGTTGTAATATCACATGAAGGCATCCAACAGGAGCAAAAATGGAAAGCACATATAATTGGATAACAAAATAATTGTTTAGTAAAGTTGTTAACTTTCCATACAACTAAAAAAAAGGTTAGGAAGGAAACTCCCATTAATACAAGAAAAAGATTCATCGCTAAAGATGCTGGGAAAATGGTCGATTCCCTGTACCGCTATAGCATCTGGCTTCTCACTTTGGGGGATTATCATAATCATGAGTTGGAATCATATTTTTAAATAATTATATTCATGCTCTACTTTTGTATCGAGCACTATTTTTTAAAAATAATAACAAAAATACTAAAGAACTTTGGATTAATTGTGTGTGTGTGTGTGTGTGTGTGTGTGTGTGTGTGTGTGTGTGTGTGTGTGTGTGTGTGCATGTGTGTGTGTATGTATTTAGGCAGCATATCTCCATTCAAGCATGTTTGGTTGAATAATCTACACATATTATGTCTACTTATTTTTCTTTTAATCCTCTCAAATTCACAAATCAATTTCTTACTGCTGTTATAAAACTGATTAAGAAAGACAATGTAGCTTTGATTATTTCTTTAATTTTCCCTCAAGTACTTTCAATCTCATACACGATCATCTTCACTTTGAATTGCTAAAACAAAAAAATTAATGTTGTGAATTTTTTTTAAATGCATACACACACATATATAACTTTGGATTATTTACCTAACCAGTTCTTTCCTATTTTCTATATATTTTCACACACACACACACACACACACACACACACACACACACACACACACACACATATATATATATATATATATATATATATATATATATATATGTGACTATGAATCCAACAAAAGAATAGGATAAAGAACAAGTAGGAGACTGATCTTAATCTAACGTGATTCACTTTTATTAACGTTTCGTCTGAGATCCACATAGAATTTTTTTTCTATATTGATCTCTGACGAAGCTTTAATAAAGGGAAACATGTTGTATTAAGATATGTTTCCTACTTGTTCTTTATCCTATCACACACACACACATATATATATATATATATATATATATATATATATATATATATCAATGTCAGATTTTATTATACACGTGATTGATTTCACAAAATTGGTATTAACCAACCTACGTTAGTAAGAGCTTCATTATATACATCGTTTTAGATCATGTAAGTTACGGTTTGAAAAATATTTTCAAAAGAATGTTTCAGCTAATGAAAGGGTTGATACTAACCTCTTTTGGTGTTGGGTTGGTGCAACATAAATTATTATTTATAAATAAAAGCTAAAAGAAACATATACAGTATAGACTGGGTTCTTTAGCCTTGGTTGGCAAGTAGTCTACCGCTGAAAGAAATGACAGGCAACTGCGGAAAAATCTGCCTCGTCAGTCATGTATCGAAAGATATATGATCGACCAAGCGTGTATGACGTGCGGTACTAAACTGACTGATATAGGCCAGGAGAAACATAGTATATATCATTGATGCAATATCACTTATACCTGAATAAATTATTATTTTCTATTACATATATATATGGTCTCCTTGACATTCTATAACCTTCATCAGTATTTAGCGCGTCACTTTTGATAACTTTTTTACGCTTTTGACTTTAACATTACTTACAGGCCTTGTTATTGCTTTCCAGAGATTTTCTTTGCCTGAATATCGTTTTCATACTATATATATATATATATATATATATATATATATATATGTGTGTGTGTGTGTGTGTGTGTGTGTGTGTGTGTGTGTGTGTGTATATATATATATATATATATATATATATATATATATATATATATATATATATATATATATATTTTTTTTTACGTATTCTCTATTGGATTCATCGCTGAAGGGATTGCATTAATTTAATGTCTCTGGAGACTTTTTTTGCACTTGCAAAGTGAGCAATTATCAGTACTGAAGGAACACTGTCTTATATAAATATAGTCTTAATATCCTGGTAGTGAGTTGTTGCAATTTAAAACAACCGGCTGGTCTAAGGACTCGCAAAGATTCGCTGCATTTAGCTTGATATCATCAATTCTGAAGGGACCTATAATTTTACTGTTTACAATACCAATCAAAAACATTCCCCGCCCTTCTTTTTGTTATGTCACAATACATTTAATAACGATGGCAAATTAAAAATTTGATATAGTCGTTTAACAGTTCTAACCGTGTAATCATGATTTACGAAAGCAACTAGTTATTAACAGAGAGTATTTAGATTGCATCATGAAAAACATTGACCATTGTATAGTCTTCATCATATATTTTCTGTTTAATGAATAAAAATTGTTTTCAAACAATCTCTGCAAAGTTTGTAGTAGATGAACTTCGGAATAGTAAATTATATATTCAATCGTACTATTATGTCAGTAACGCTTGCATTAATTCATTATATAATCCAAGAAGGGATGACATGTTTTACAATGAAACAACCTAACCGGACCAAATTACAATAATTATTAACCGCTGACAATTCCCTTCTTTTCATCTTTAAAGTTTAAAGCATTCCTAGCAATTCAATATATATATATATATATATATATATATATATATATATATATATATATATATATATATATATATTTATATATACAGTTGCGGCTAAAAAATATTCAGAACAGCATTGTTTTCGTCACGTAAACAAATTTAAAAAATTAGAGTTCGCTGGTTAAATATACTAAAACACAGTAAAAGCAACCGTTCTGATCATTTTGGCCGCCATGGGTTTTGCCGTAAATTACTAAATCATCCATAACTTTTGTATTATCCTCTCAAATTACACTAAAATCTCAGACAATAACAATTAATATCGTATTTATTGTCTGTGAAAATTATAGAATATAAAACAGCTTTGATAAAAAATTATACCTACTTTTCTGACGAAAACAATGCCGTTCTGAATATTTTGGCTGCAACTATATATATATATATATATATATATATATATATATATATATGTACCTCCCCTATACTATCGTTAATATTTGCATTAATTCCCGAGCACGTATAGTCCCACCCTGTTGGCTGGGGCTTCAGAGTACGCCGACTGCACCTCTGCAGAGGGGTTGACCCCGTCCCCATGAGTCGTCCTGGGTATGATGATAAACTACATCCGGTAGCAAGGCGTCAAATCAGGAGGCTTTAAGCAGCATCAAGCCACATCTTAATACATTTTTGGAAAAAAATATTACCAGTAATGCATTTGACTCTCGACAAAACGCCTGTTTACAAAAATACGTCAATGAAACCTGATCTACAAACTGATTTCATACAAAGAATACATATTCTTTTCATACGAACCTATCCTAAAAAAAATCTTGTCGGGATTAAATAACTCACTAAGGTTGGTATGCCGTTAAGCAAAAAACAAACCAAACCAAACCGTGTACAGTCATTTAGATCCTAACTTCTAGTACGTTCCAATAAGCAAATTAAGTAGTAAGGCATTTATCAGATCATCCCATAAGTTCTGTCCGAATATTAACTTTTTGTTAAATTGAGAGGAAATTTAAAAATTATTTTATAATGTCTAATGAAGCTGAACATTATTTTTATGTTTAGATGCATTTAAACTGATCAAATTTTATTTCAGAGAACAATAAAATTAAATTTTGTTTGATTTAAACCCAGCTAACATGGAAGTACCCAAGAATCATTTGAGGCACATAATGCTTTATGAGTTCAAGAAAGGAAACTCGGCAGCCGAAGCGGCTAGAAACATTCACTCAGTTTATGGAGAGGAATGTGTGAATGAAAGAACTTGCAGAAGATGGTTTGCAAAATTCAGAGGTGGAGATTTCACCCTTGAAGATGAAGATCGAACCTGACGTCCAGTTGAGTTTGATGAAAAGCTTCTTGAAGCAGCCCTTGAAGAAAGTCCTGTTTTATCAGTTGAGGAATTGGAAGTGGTTTTCAGTTCAAACCATACAACTGTTCATCGTCATCTTCAACAACTTGGAAAAGTTCCTAAACTTGGAAAATGGGTGCCTCATGAATTGTTTGAAAACAACCTCAAATCCCGAGTTGACATCTGCTCTTCTCTCCATTCTCGCCAATTTGTTTCACGTTTTTTGGATAGATTTTTGTGACTGGCGACGAAAAATGGATGTTTTATCGAAATGTTAAGCGTCGTAGAGAGTGGCTTGGTAAAGGGTAAGGACCCCAGCCATAGCCGAGAAGGGAACTTCACGGGCAAAAGGTTCTTCTTTCAATCTGATGGGATCGCCAAGGAATAATCTACTTTGAATTCTTACCACCTAATGCAACAATTAATGCTCAAATATACTGTCAGCAATTAGAGCGTTTGAACCAAGCTTTGAGGAAAAAAAGACCTGCTCTAGTGAATCAAAAAGAGGTGATGTTTCATCAGGACAATGCGTGACTCCACACAGCAAGAATCACGTCACAAAAGATCGAAGAACTTGGTTGGGAGAAAATTCCTCATCCACCTTATTCTCCCGATCTTGCTCCTTCAGACTACCATTTGTTTCGTAGCTTACAGAATCATTTGAAAGAAACAGCTTTTGTAACACAGGAAGAGGTTAAAACTGACATTTGTGAGTTCTTCGAATCAAAGCCAAAAGAATTTTACAGTAATGGAATTAGTAAGCTTGTTAATAGATGGAAGGAAGTCATAGATAATCAGAGAAAATACATCGTTGATTGAATCTGGAATTAAATGTAACATTTGGTCACTTGTTTTCTTTATTGAAAATTCGGACAGAACTTATGGGATGACCTGATACATTATACGTGTAACAGAACTAACATATCCCTTTTCGCAACACTTTTTTTAATTCCCGACCACCCTCAATCAATCCATTGCATTTTGTTTTCTATGCATTCATTACATAAAGGTTGAGAGCCGAAATGTGTAAATATTCTTAGGTAAAAATTGTAAATTTCGCTGCTTAATTTCATTCATTCATTTATTCAATTAGGGAATTTTGCGCTTCTGTGATTACTACTCCCTCTATTTCCGTTGTAATTGTAATTCAGGGTGATATTCAAGGTAAAATAATGCAATAGCTTGCCGGTTCCTTTTTGCACCCGGGATGTTGAGGTTACTCTGTACCGCCTCTCAGAACTTCCTCCGCCCACTGGTAAAGCGGTTAGCCTCTCAGGCGCAGCTCCTACGCCCACGCTGGTGACTGGCGGGTGGTAGCTTGGCACAGGTGGGTTGGTGAGAGGCGTTCCCCTTCACTGGACGGATTAGGAAACCCTTCCGTCTACACTCACAGAGTTTAGTTGGCAGGTCGATGCCACTGAGCGGGATGTGGCCGTCGCAGTGCCTATGCGATTCCTTGTAGCCATGTGTGAGAGTTGGATGTAGGCCGTGGACTAATAGAGTTCTGCATTCCTATTCAGCTGAGTAAAGCAGGGTCGACGGCGTCGCTGCAAAGTTTCTACCACTGACATACACCAATAAACACACATATATTTTGCATTAGACATCGGGGTAAACAGTTCGTCATCAGATGTATCACTTATTATTATTATTATTATTATTATTATTATTATTGTTTTAAAGGACAATTTAAATTTGCTAAATTATGAAATATAACAGAAGGATATATCCATTCATTTCTCTTGTTCCACCCCCTATCTATCTATCTATCTATCTATCTATCTATCTATCTATCTATCTATCTATCTATTTCAGTCTATTCCCTATCTATCTATCTATCTATCTATCTATATGTATATATATATAAATGGAATAATAATAAAAAAACGAAAGAATATTAATCTACAACCCAGTGTGTCTAAAGATTTTAATTTTTTTTATTTTCTTATTGTTCAAAATATAAATATATATATAAATATATATATATATTGACAACCTACCCACCTTTCTATCTATCTATCTATCTATCTATCTATTTCAATTTATTCTCTATCCAATCATCTCTTCCCATCTATCTATCTATCTATCTATCTATCTATCTATCTATCTATCTATCTCGAGATTCTTGACAATATTCAAAGTAGGGTTTGTAATGTGGTTGATTCTGACTTGGCATAGCGACTTCAGTCTCTTTCTCACCGATGTAACGTGGCTTTCCACTGTCCTTTCTACAAATATTTTCATGGTAATTGTTCTGACGAACTCAAAATTGTTCAATTGTTAGATTAAGCTTTGAAACATTAGAAATGATTAAAGATATCTTACTGGAATTCTCAGAGGTTTTTATAACACTATTGGACTCTACTTTGAATAACAAGAATGTATTTAGCTCTAAGTTAAAATGATGATACCTCTTGCTGTTGTGACCTCCTGACTCAGTTTTCCCCTCTAATGTTTTCGCTTTTTTAAACTTATTACCGTTCTCTTAATAGTTCTCTGAATTAACTTTGAAGATGGAAGCCAGTGTATGAATATTGGTACTATTAATGAAAGCCTGAATGATCTTTTTCCTCTCACCATTGCCCTGTTTTGAAGATATCGTGGGTCTGACACAAAGCATTTTGAGGAATGGACAATTATCAGATGCTGTTATATGATTTGCTGTTACACCCGGTAGAATTTTTATGTCAAGGTTGTGGTCAGTCTCGTTACGGTGGACAAACAACGCATTTAACGTACTATTTTGTAAGATGTCTCTTTTGTGTTCATATAATCTTTTATTTAGATTCCTTGAGGTTTCTCCTATGTATTTTTGTGATAAATAGTACAGGCGATAGAGTAAACTCCTCAATCATGTATTAGTTTATTGTTTTGTTTAGTATTGAATAAGTCTTTTATTGTTATTACTGCTACATCCAAAACAATAAAATACTTTGCCAATACTAAACAAAACAATATGCTAAAACCTAAAGGAGGAATGTACTGTAAAAGAAAACTTGCACCAATGTAAAAAAGAAAATCGAGAAGCATAAGCAGTCAATTGTTCTTACCTTCCGACGAGTGGATGGACGGTTCCGTCTACGAAACTCCGGAGTCGGAATGCTGAAGTTAATATCAATCAGCTAAGTGAAAAACCTTTTGTATTAATTCTCTCTTTCTCTCTCTCTTTCTCTTTCTCTCTAGATATGTGTGTGAGAGAAGGAGAAAATTGAGTATTTCTTACATATACATATATATATATATATATATATATATATATATATATATTGAGTTTTTCTTATATATATATATATATATATATATATGTAAGAAATATATATATATATATATATATATATATATATATATATATATATATATAGTTATTAACATTGAATTTTTTAATTTCAAATCTATAAAGATTGTCATGGGTCGTGAGAAAACACAAACGGAAAAGAGAAACAAGATATTGTGAAGTTATTGCGTGATGGTGGGAAGTCAACATTGAAAATTGCAAAATGTTGAACTCAGTTCTCTTTCTTGTTTATGCACCGTGTCCCTTCAGGACGTACGCGGTCACGGCTCTCCACAACTTCATATTTTTTTGTAACTATCAGCAATGTGTTGGCTTTTACTGTCTTTTCTGTCATTTATGTACGCATCACTTTTTAAGTAGGTTACTTGCTGCTTCACTTCGTCCCTCTTGCCTTCAGCGAGTCTCAAATTCTCCGAGCCCTCTTTCCTCATTTTATCTCCTTGAAATTTCAGTTATCTCTTATTCTAATTATAAGTGTTTTTCCCCATTTTGCTTAAAGGTTCTTCACTTCCCACATGCTCCGTTCAATGGTGTCCCCAACATTCCTCTGTAGATCCACATCTGTGTAGCCCCGAGTCTTCATCTATGTCTTGCGTTCACTGACATATAGGAAGATTAATATTACAAAGCCTTTCAACAATCTTTTCCTTGTTTCTAACTATGACTTTATTATATAGGAATAAAATGTCGCTACCGACACTTGAGTTTGAACATAGATCACCTGTGAGCAAACACAAGCGATCCCATTATTGAATTAAGTAGGTCACGTGACCAAAGAGGAAACGCATATACAGCGCTGTTCAATGAAAATGACTCACCTGATTTTTTTTACTTAAAAATTTTTTCGCTTATTGTTTTTGGGGTCAAACCAATTTTTAATCTTACTAATATAAAAACCCCTTCCCGAGCACCTAGTAAAAAAGTTTACTCACCCTAAGGTATTCTATTGATAATTATAATTTTGGATATAAATGAGATTTAGGGAAAAATTGTGCAAAATAGTGACTCACTTATTTCCTGCAACTAGTAATCAATAGAAACATAACCGAACAGCTTTAAATAAAGAATAATAGAGGTATAATTTATTTATAATAGGTAATATAGTTCGAAATATTTTATAATCTATGGGATTTCCTTTATTTTGAATAACCTTTTCAACCCTTTTTGGCATTGACTTGACTAGGTTCTGACAAATCTTATCTCCAAGCATTGAATACCATTCGGATATGAAATTCACAATCAAATCCTCTTTGTTGCTCAACTGCTTTCTCGAGGGCCTGTACTTTATATTGCTCCATAAGTTTTCTATGGGGTTGAGGTCAGGAGATTGGGGCGACCATGTCATAACACTCACCTGCTTCTCATCAAAGTATTCCTTCATCAATTTTGATTTGTGACAGGGAGCATTATCCTGCATAAAAATGAGCTTGGTGGAGTCGATTTGCACCCTTTCAGCAGATGGGAGCAGACAAGACTCTAAAATTCTCTTCTACTGCTCGCTCCTGAGAGTCTTTTCAATAGATTTTAAGAAACCAGTTCCATGAAAAGAAAATCATTCCCAGAACATTATACTGAACGGATGCTTGACAGTACTTACTGCTAAATTCAAAGAGCTTTCAAAGCTTCTTCGGATTTTAGATCGCTTATCCTTTGAATTTAGCTCAACTTTCGTTTCATCAAGTGAGTCACTTTTATCGAACAGCACTGTATAGAAAGTCGCGTAACGTCTAGATTAATCAGTATTTCTACTCTATCCTCTAGTTCTCCTCTATCCTCTATTACTATATGGAGCGCTATTCTCTATTCCCTTCTCTACATTATTCTCTATTCGGATCAACACGGTGGTTACTTTCCGAGCGAGTATTATCGAGCAAGTAATATTAGTGCGAGTGATATTCGAAAGCGTCTGACACCAGTATTGTTCAACGGCGTTACTATAGTTATATCTGCGATTACAAAGTCTCTACTACAACGAGCATTTCGAAAAGTGATAACGAGCATTCGTTGACATCACAAAAGTGTTAACGAATGTTCGTTGACATCACAAAAGATTTCTTAATATCTTTCTTGGCTTTTGGAAGAGCACTTTCCATGCGGATTCGGATTTCGATGTCACGTGTTCCGTTATCTGTTAAAAACAATTCCCAGATTGTTAAATCTCTGTACTTCCATGGTTTTGGCATAACACAACAAGAAAAGAAAATGTAAACGTTTTCAGCCATATTATATTGTAAAGCCGGCCCCCGTACGATCGCCGAATTTAAAGAACATCGATCCTGATCAATACTTAGATGGGTGGCCGTTTGGGAATATCAGGTGATGTAAGCTTGGATGTGCGGGTGGCGTAATAGATAATGACTTGGAATTGTTAATCGGAGAGTCGAGTTCCAATTTCAGTTGGGTTATTTTATATTCATTGCATAATCACGATAAATATTTAGTGATGAATGTAGAACGCCATTGGATGAACTTGGCTTGGCTAATTTTTGTCCTTCAAAGAAATAACCAACAAACACGACTTAGAAAACAACAGGCAGCGGTGATAAATCCCTTCATCAACATATTTGGGTTGGAGCTGCACAATCCACACGTTCCTGCCTCGACAGATTTCAAAAGTTTTTACGCGACCTTATAGGTAATGAATTATTTTCCAGTGAATAATCCCTTTCCCAAAGGTAAAACGTCGCAATCCTGTCACTAATTCAATGGAGAATGTTCTGATTAGCTATAGTCCCTAGTTCCGCCAGTTCAGCCCTTTACAGTTAAGTCCGGCTATACACAGTGGAAAGCCATCCTATTTCCTTCGTATTCCATTAGTAAGTAGGAAGTTCCACTCAGACAGCTTCTTCCGTTGCTTTGTGGAACAAACTCCCCAGAAGATGGTCACCAGCTACTATAATCTTAACGTAAGTCTTGAGTCAACCGTTCTCTATCTTAAATATCTTCATAATCAACAATTCTTACATTCATAAAAGCAACAACATTCAGTGATACACTACTTTGAGTGGATTTGGGAGTTGTACCATGCGAACAATAGCGTAAAAATACTATTCTAAGCAATAAAAGTGTAGTTTCCTTTATAGTTGATGATATTTTCAAGATAGGCGTTTTTGGTCAAGTCTTTTGGGGGATTGCACTAATTATAAGCAAGGGGGTTTTAAGAATTAAAAAGATATTCCTGCAAGACAGTTTTTCTTCATATTCTGCAAAATTTATCCATTGACTACTTTAACAAAAAGAAAAAAAAATAGTCTCAAAGACACCAAATTAATGGAATAGTTCGTTCAGATGTTATCTTGTTGTCCGTCAGTAAATGTGATTTGTTCAAGGATGGAAAATTTTATTCAAACAAAGATCTCGGTAAAAGGATAAAAACTCATGTTAAAAATGTTAAAGCCGAAACAGTAGGAAAATTAACAAAATGAAAGATGGACGTATGTTCAAAAATAAATATAATAAAATAGTAATGTATTGAAGTATATAGGATGATGTGGTCATCAAATGTTTCTGTGGTCTGTAAAACAATGTTGTACTTTGCATAATAAATTCCCACACCACCAAAATAAGTTATTGTCAACATATTTAATAAAAATAGATATTATAAGTTATAACACAGCTGGCTGCGTGTCCGTATGATTACGATATTAACGTTCCGACGAGGAGACCCGAGATTGAATTGAAATTCGTTTGTCAGAGATGAACTGTAAACACAGTCCCACTGCTGAGAAATTGCTGATCAGTTGACCCAATCTATTTTCGTTGTCCTCTTATTACCGAGAAGTGAAAACAAGAACAAAATCTATTTCCATACCTGAGGATGTCTGTAGGAACAGACGAAAGCTTGTAAAAATTAAAAGACTGGAACTTATGAACAGGGATCATATCATTCATATACAGGTTCGGGGTTGGTGTATCTTATTTATATTGTTTGCGAAGATGTATTCTCGCCATTTAAATCATTAACCTCTATATTTGTTTTTTGTATGAAATGAATTTATAAATTATAATTCTTTAATTGAATTTATAAATTATATATATATATATTATATATATATAAATATATATATATATATATATATATATATATATATATATATATATATATATATATATATATATATATATTATATGTGTAATATATATGCTCTGTTATAATAAATACATTGAGCTCTACTTGTGGATCAGTTTTAATATTTGATATTACTAGGATCCACCTGGAATATATACCAACGGGTATATTACCTGTAATATATATATATATATATAATTCAAAACAACGGTGGTCGTGAATGTAAAGTATGTGATTTTAAATAGGTACTCTGGGAAAGTGCAATGGTTTATATTAACATCTCAATACTGACTTTTCTTACCCGCATTTCGTCGTCGTCAAAATTCAAGGTAAATCCTCGCTCATAGAATTAATTTTGGCACTGAAATACGGACCATTGTTTGTGTTTCAATAGCAAATTCTAAGGTTATATACGAATGATGTTGGCTTTATGTTTTTCGAAAAGTTGGCCTGTCTTCATTTTCTACAAAAAGAAAAAACCCTGAAAAACCTGGGAAATTTTCACTGATGGCTGAATCAACATAATGAAGCAATATTTCTGCTGAGCGTTGTGTACAGTTACAGGTATAGATAACTGACTAAAGAAAATAGCAAGTTAAAAATAGTGGACACACTGGATACGACTAACTTTAAATACTCGGAATAACTCAGACAGCTTAGACTGACGCAACGCCACCTAAAAGGGGGAACCCAGTGAAGATCGAACTCGTTCTTCTTCTTTGTTGCCGTGTTTCTCTAGGACGTAGGCGATCATGGCTCTCCACAACTTCCTGTACTTTTTAGTTCTTTGCAGTGTTTGTCTTTTTTGCTATCGTTTCTAATCCCTGTTCTGTCAACCATTCACACAAGCTTGTTAGGTAGGTTATTCGCGGATTAGCCTCTGTCTCTCAAACCGTCGACATGCCTTTTCGGGGGTGGATTCATACTTTTTTCAAAGGTATTTGCGCGTAAATGAATATAACGAACCCAACTGGAATTAAAACTCCGCCCATAAATTCTAATTTTTTAGAATTAGAATTATCCGTTATCCATTCCACCACTTGCACATCCAAGCTTACAGAACCTGGCATTTCTAAACGGTCAGCCATCTGGGTATTAACCAGGCTCTACGTTGCTTAATTTTGGTGATCGTACGGGAACTGGTGTCTCAACGTGAGTGGCCATTAGCCATGAATGGAGGACATTTGTTTCAGTCATTTTTTCCCGCGTAAAATAGAGAATCAAGTTGATTCTCGTTGTTTTTCTACCAAATATTAGTTATTTATTCCTTTAGGAGTTTTCCCAATTTACTGATTTGATTTTTACGGCTGGCCAACCTTTTACAGGTTATTTTAAATCTCAGACATATTTGGGATTTTAAATATATTTTCTGTTCATACGCTATTTTTATAGATACAAATATTTAAGTAAATGTTCTGTTTATAATAAACAGTATCAACAATATTTAAGGGCCTGAATGTCCGAGAAATTTCATAGAAAATATGTGTCCTCCGACAGGAATCGACCTTTATCATACATTTATAGCCTGATGTGCTATACCATTTAGCTACGGAAGAAGCATCTGGTTTGGGATTGCAAGAGTAATTCTATTTATTTATTTTATTGCAGGAGTGACACATGGCCAATTGGATAAAAGCGTTGGTTGGTTCCATTGACTTGACCCAAAGATTTGTGAGTTCAATACCTGACAACTGCAGTGGTGAATAAAAACTTGAGTTAAAGTTGAGTTAAAGGAAGATAACTGAGACATTCGAAAAGGGTATGGCAATCTACCCCGATGGGCGAAATAAAGGGTTCAGTTCGAAATTCCAATCACCTGAAGAAGGCCGGAGCGTACAACGGCTTAAACTTCATGAACAATAAAGATAAGGAAAACAGCCCGAACAATAACGTGAATATTACATTAACAATTTTTTGGAGCTAACAATGATTTTTCCAGATACAAATCTTACTATTTAACCCATAGGTGGAAGAAGAAGAAATGAATACGCACCTTTTCCAAGGGTGAATCTAACGAAATCGAGAGTAATTCGAACTCGGCTCTCAATATTAATCGATGCCGACCAGGCTGTTACATGAACCCGTATAATTCTTTTATTAACTGATTATAGGCTCTAGTAGAGGAACCCTCAGTGGGAATAAAACTCATGTGTAACGTCTTACGATACTGGTAGTGATGAAATGTCTCGTCACTAGCATGATTGGCAGAAAGTAAGTCAATCAGCATTTGGACAAGCGAATTTTCAATAATTACCTCACGTGTCCAAGCAGTAGCAAGCTGTTATTACCATTGTCAACCTTGAATTTAAAATCGAAAAATTTCCTTCCCCCAACTGAAGTCGAACCCTGGCCTCTTGCAATGATACTAACTCTTGTAACTGAGTTATTAAAAACAACAGTAGGGAACCGGAATTGGTTTAACAAGTTTAACTTTTGGTACAGGGAAACATAATGTAGAATAGAAAATAGGGGAGAGAATCTTTAGCCGTGAGTAACGAACTGTTTTCAGCAAAAGCTCCTCCTGCTACTGCTCCTCCTGCTACTCCTCTTCATGGATTATTTTTATGTCTTTCGTCCGACGGCCGAGTTCAAACTTGTGTAGGAAAATATTCTCGCTCACAACAAAGATTTAAACACGATACAACGATACATCCTTGCATGATTTCCTGTAAAGCGCCTCGGCGTGAGAATGATACACAATAAGACTAATCTGACTGACCATTACTAGAGAGTCATGAGTTCGATTCCCTCTGCGTGCCACGTATAAATTTCAATATTAAAGAAGCCATCCAATGTTGGTATATTTTAAAATCAACCAGCCAATAATATTCTGGTTATAGTTTTTTTTTTTTTTTGGAGGGGCTTTTTTTAAGTTGATTGCAAAGCATGGTGCCAAAGGGAGTTCCAAATATGAGAAAAGAAACTGTTAGCATAGAATTTACGTTTACATCTAGTTGACCCACCTTTGAATTGATGAGTGCTGTTATTTAGACTATAGACTACCCACAATGCACCACTGACCCGTATAAATAACAGCACTCGTGGCTTGATGATTGCATCTAGCATGAAACATACTGTCGTCTCTAAGTGTTGAATTCTATGTTCACTTTGATATTATATATATATATATATATATATATATATATATATATATATATATATATATATATATAGCAGTAGTTCGGGTTATATTTGACAGCAATACTCAAAGCACAGAGAAATAGTAGATTTTATATATATATATATATATATATATATATATATATATATGTATGTATGTATGTAAGATTGACAGTGGAAAGAAAAGTTTTCACACACGACACAGTGAACCAACTTTCTTAGCTGCTGACCTACCAATAGATTTAATATAATTTTTCCACTTCATGTCAGCCGAGAATGTTAGCCAGAGAAGGTGCAATGAGTTACTTTACTGGAGGTTAGCATCAGCCATACTGATGGAAGGCATAGAATGGTCTCGTAGATGATTAATAGAGAGAAGTTTGGTTTTGGAGGTGTTAAAATTAATAAACCATTCTTTGCTCTTAACAAAACGCTGAAATTCGTTTTCATTAAACTTAAGCTATTGACATAGATTGAAACTAAATAGGAGCGAGATAAGAGTAGGAAGATTCTGTTGCGTTTGTCTAGCAATTAGGCTTTCCGATTATTTAGTTATGATCTGAATAACGTCGACATATAGAATCTGTGAGCGAGTCACACTACTAATCTTGATTAAGGCATGAATCAGTGTCTTCCCATTGCTGCGGATTAAATATCAGGGTTGATTAGGCTCTCTATCCTTGTTTGCCAAACAGTCGAGGAAAAGGATAACTGAATTCAAAGCCTTGGAGAAGACAACAGCAAACTACTATCTTTCCATGATAATATAAAGATATTAAAGAAAATAGAAGCTATGGAGTGCTATGACCGTCTGAGCATTGAAGTGATATACCCGAGGAGAGTGTCATACGATTTACATCTCTTGATGAACATAACGTAATGTTTGACCAATATTTTATATTTGGAAAATATTATTTCCAATTTTGAAATATATCAAACAGATGTTACGATTATTTAGTTTACATTATAGTTATCTGTTACATTAAGTTAGAGCAGATTTGGGGAATATGATTTCGTTGTTTAGAAGGCTTGTTTTTGTTTCGTTTTGTTTGCTCCGATTTTGTGTAATAAGACGAGTCTGCTAACAAACCTCAGCAACAACAACAACAACCCGACCCACTTTTTACCACTTAACCACAACGGCAAGTACCACTTACAATGCCGGTCAGATTATACGAGATTTCCAGCGACGTTAAAAAAAGAAATAACAAATAAAGAAACTTAGCCGATTACGTCCCGTGCTTATCTGAAAATTCTCCCGGCTGTATTGATAAAAGCAAACCTGAGACTGAATGCATACCAGCTGATCAGCGACTCGCATGTCGGCCATATCTTCAAAAGACGCTGGGATTTTTCATTGACTATTTATCAATGCATTGTGATAGAACAATAAAACCTTGTTGCTGATAATTGCTATAAATAGTTCAGAAAATACCGGCCGTGTTTTCTGGCAATATAACAAATTGTTTCGCAAATTACATTTTTATTTTTTATTTTTAAGTTATCTAACTGGTTTGAAAACCGAAACGAGGTGCATTACTTAACAAGCTAACACCGGTTTGTTTACTGCTGTAGCGTGTTCTATGTTCACAGAGCACCTTTAATTGTCGCCACATGACAGGCAACGGTAACAATAGATACAACAGTACGCCTAGCTGTGGAGTAATGACACCCTACTTTACTCTGACGTCTACTTTCTTTTTATATGCCATTTCCTTTCAGGACGTAGGCGATCATGGCTCTCCACCTCCCTCTATCCCTTGCAGCTCTCAGCAAGCTTCTTCGCTCTGCTTCTTCCTCCATATCACGTTCTGTCATCCACCTGCTTAAACTCGTCAGGTATGTCACGCACTGCTTTCCCTTGTCTCTCTTTCCCTATATTCGACCCGTGAGTATCAGATTCTCTAGGCCCTCCTTCCTCATTACGTGTGCCAGAAACTTCAGCTGCCTCTTTCTGATGTTAAGTATAAGGCTTCTCCTTGTTTGCAACCTAAGATCTCATCGATGCCCACAGGCTCGGCCCATGATATCCTTAGCATCCTTCTGTAGAACCACATCTCCGTCGGCTCAAGTCTCTTCTTCATCTTTGAGAAAATCGTATGTCCTTTAGTTCTCCTAAAGAGATCAATTAGAAAAGATCCAACTCAATTCAAAAGACATTTAATAAATGAGAGGATTTTCAGTACAAATAGCAGTGGAAAAAAGCCTTGAAAATAGAATCGTACTTGAAACATGTGAGGCACTTTGTTACTCCAAGATAGGAAGTTAGAAGGTTAGAGAGAGCGAAGATCACCTTGAATAAGTTGGAATAATATAGATATTTGAACTTTATTTCAATCTTTTAATTGCTTACGATCCTTAGCGATGATTAATTAATAATGAACATGTTATTTTCGTTCATGACCGATTTCATCACGATTCTTCTGTTAAGTTTGGGAAGTAATTATACATTCTTATTGTTCAAAGTAGAGTCCAATAGTGTTATAAGAACATCGGAGAATTCCAGTAAGATATCTTTAATCATTTCTAAGATACAACGTTCCAGAACTTAATCTAACAATTGGACAATTTTGCTGTTACACGATGTGGACAATTTTTGTTGTAATATATATATATATATATATATATATATATATATATATATATATATATATATATATATATATATATATGTAAGCAAATATATGGATAGAGATCTGACAGTATGAAGAAAAATATACTGAAAAAACAAACAAAAATCCTAATATGCGATTATGCTTTTTAAATGTTTAATGTCAACGTCGGACGTTTCGGTCTAATAGACCATCTTCAGGACATATTCATAAAACATAATTAACATAGACCATATACAATTCAACATGAAAAAGACGATGGACATAAAAGCAATACCAATCCAAACAAATAACTGAAATCTTTTATAAGATCAGCGTTCTGTTTAAATATGATATGATCACGTCGTCGTTTCAGTTATCTGTTTGGATTGGTATATGGTCTATGTTAATTATGTTTTATGAATATGTCCTGAAGATGGTCTATTAGACCGAAACGTCCGACGTTGACATTAAACATTACAACAGCATAATCGCATATTAGGATTTTTGTTTGTTTTTTCAGTATTTTTTTTCATATATTTATATATATATATATATATATATATATATATATATATATATATATATCAGTAAAAATAATGGAATCATATATAGCTTTCTGCATGGAATAAACATTGGCGTAAAGGTAGATACAAAAAGAAATACTCGAGCTATTTACTTAGACTAACTTCATATGTCATTAGGAATGTCTATTACCTGTGCCGCTCCAGAAAGTATCTGACGCTTCCTGCCATGCTCTATCTTTACAAAAGTCAGATCAGATTAAAAATAGAGTATTGTTGCCATATCAGTACAAAAGTTGCTCAATCCTTACTTTCCATCCTTGACAGACCCTACATGCAAGCTGCTAGTATTCCGCTGGCGGCCCGCCAATGGTAACGCCAGCGGTCCTCTAGTCCCAGCCACCGGTGGACCTCTAGCGGTCTGCCAGAGGTAACATTGCTGAGAGGAATATGCCGACGGGCCACCAGAGGTAAACGCTAGTGGCATGCCACCCAGTGGCAGATTGTAATAAGGAAGTTCCATTTTGACAGCTTCTTCCCAAGTATCGCTACTTTTCTGGAACATACAAACGAGAGTCTGCTTTCCCGATCACTACAATCACATTGAACGATATTAAAACGTATTTTTGCAAACAGATTTTTATCCTAAAAACGAAAAACATCCGCATAAAAAGAATAAGCGAACGTTTTCCTGTGAAGTAAAACATTTTTTTGAGCTAGCCGTTTAAACCATACTCCAATGGTTTCCATTGCCGTCTTTTTGTCTACTTGTTCTAGGGTCAGCCATTATCTATCTTAATATTTTCAAAATCTCCACTTACTTCCTACCCATAAGTCCACACAACAACCTGATTCGGTAATCTTCTAGCTTGCGTGGCTCTTTGGCCTTGTATTCGGCGAACATAGTAAACCATTGGAGCTGTTATGGTTTAAACGGCTAGCTTAAAATGTTTTACTTCACGGGAAAACGTTCTCTTATTATTTTTTTTTTTTTATGTGTATATTTTTCTTTTTAAGGAAAAAATAGCTGTTTACGAAAATACGTTTTAATTTCATTCATTGTGACCCACTTGTCCGTTATATAATATTAAAGAAGACATCACTGCAAGACCTATGTTACTTGAATATAACTTTCATTTCAGGATGCTATTTTGCTCCGACACCGCATGAATGCATTCTAAGTAAAAGGATTCGACAGACCCAGCTATTCAGGTCGTTAATCCTACAGCAAAGAAAAACGACCTTGTAAATATTAAAACAAAGCAGAATACATTAAATCACAACGTAAATGGTTGTTTTTAACTGAAGGGCGCTGTAGTCAGTCTCTAATAAATTCTAGCCTATAATAAAATTTTCAGTAGATTTCTGAATGTCTTGAAATCATTGGAATTGGAGATATTTTCTTTGTTATTAAGTAGGTGCATTTACAAATCCATAAGTAGATAGGACCCTTCATTCTTCTCGTATTCTCTGGAAATATTTTCCATCTTTCTTTCTTTTTCTTTTTTTTTTTTTCACAGCGAGAAACGGACCATCTTGCAATAAACCTACCATTCGTTCGTACATTAAATATCGCTACCATACTTGATCTGGTGCTCCTGTTATATATCTCGAGATTCTCGCAAAATTCAAAGAAGGGTCTGCTATGTTATTGGTTCTGACTTGGCATCTAGACTTCAGTTACCTTCTCACCACCATTTAATGGCTTCCAACTGTCTTTTCTATAAATATGTTTACGGGCGTAGTTAGAATGAGCGTTCTCTCCATTGGGTCATCGACTGCATGAATTTGAGTAGATTACTAGATTGACAACTAGATTTCATCGTTTTATTCTCATAATAGCTAGATGTAACAGCAAATTCTATTACAATAGTTTTTTCGTGCACTTCGCGCCTGTGGAACTTACTTCCTGTTTCCTGCTTCCATGTCAACTTCAATCTTCAAAAAATTAAATGCAACGTCAATCGCCGTCTTTTGTCTTCTTGAAACCTGTAGTTTTATTGTCCTTTCTTCTCACTAAAGTCGTCTTGTTCTCTTCAACTGCCAGTACCCCCCCCTTGCGTCTTAGTGGCTTTATATCCTTTCTTGGTGTGAAATGATGAAAACAAAAAAAAGCTATAAGCATTTTACCGTGGAGTGGCAGTTAGGAAAATAGTATTTGCAATCCTTTACTACTCTAATGACATCGAGCCGTACCGGGTGCCATATAAACGAGGCTGTGTGAAGTATGAAGCCGAACAAAATAAATACCGAAAACGGGGCAGCTTACGCGAATCTTGATCTGTGCTTGTCTAAAATAGACAACATTGCTTTATAAAAAGAACTTCAGGGCCATAAACAACATCTATTTAACAACCATAAAACATAACATCTGGAAACGATAAAACTAATCCAATTAATAGAAGGCCTACTGAGTAAGCGAGTAAGTTATCCACAATAAAAATCTAAAACACGATAAAATGTCAGATTTAGCTTGGACAACTGAATACTTTCGAGGTACTGACGTTGATATGATATCGCTTTGGCATATCCATTTCTCAGCCTTCGACAGGTGTGTAATCCAAAAGAAAAAAATATTATGTATTTACATCTGTGATGTCTGTATCTGTATCTTTTATAAATATATATATATTATATATATATATATATATATATATATATATATATATATATATATATATATATATATATATAAAGAAACAGACAACTTTACGGGTTCATGGGATTATATTTTATTTCCTTAGGGCCGGGATTTTGCTCCTAATTCATCAGGTCTCCATTTTCAGAGAAAAAATATTGGTGACTAATTTTTCCAGGCTAAAAAAACTTATATATTATTTTTTTTAATTTATGCACACGTGTGTTTGAGGAGGAACTTTTAGGCGTAAAAGGTGATAGAGGAGGAGGAAGACGATAGATATGTGATCGAAATAAGAGAGGGAAAGGAGAGATAGGAAGATGTTTATGTCTATCTTTATAAAGATCCATATGCCGCCAGTAATCACGAGGGCCGAAGTTGTAGATGCTATGCGGTGTCTCATTCTCTCGGCAAACAGGGACTTCGAGGACTCGCTTACATTTATTACGAGCAGCAACGAATAGGCGCCTGTTGTGACGAGAGCTGTCATACTGGTATAGCCGAAAATAGTGTTTTCTTTGTGCTATAGCGAGTATGCTGGTGTGAATCATGGAGAGGATTGAGGTTTCACCTGGTACTTCCGGTGGAGGGACGAAAGCGTCCATGCCGATTTTGACCCAATACGAAAGCTTAGTGACGCAACTTTCAAGTGGGAGATTGAAGATTCCAGTCTAAGAGACGTCACAAAGAAAATCCCGAAATGAGTCCCATTCAGCATGCTGTAACGGAAAGAGATCTTATGAACAAGGTCTTTCAGTTTAATTATTTTAAACTTTAGCATTAATTGTAACTATATATATATATATATATATATATATATATATATATATAAATATATATATATATATATATATATATATATATATATATATATATATATATGATGATAAAACTATAATTTTAAGATATGCTATATTTATAGTAAAAGTTCAAAATATCAGAGATATAGCTTATGTAAATATACAAGTGCACACTGAGGTAAACACTAAGCGGCAATAGACTGCTTCATGCTTGAACGTGATATTCAGGCCATGGCTTAGAGATGGCGCTCAAGCGTGAAACAGCCTGCTGTTGCTTAGTGTTGACTTCAGTTTTCTTTTTATATATATATATATATATATATATATATATATATACACACACATTTTGTAATATTGTATGTATTGTATCACTGTTGATCTCTCTCTTATTCTCTCTCTCTCTTTCCCGTTTCTCTATCTCTTTATATATATATATATATATATATATATATATATATATATATATATATATATATATATGAATTCATATCAATGTGATTAATGTTCCGCCATTCCTTTACCAACAGACTAATCGAATGGTAAGTATAAGAGGCCGAATCCAATCATCTTGACTGGTTCTTGTCATTGGACCAAGGCTCTCTGATGCTGAATATTCACCTCGTGAACGAATTACTACAAACAATCGCGCGTGGACCATCTAGTTACTGGATGTTGGAGTATAACCTCATTCACCGTGCCCGGTTTGGCGGCCGTCCCCGTTCAAGGTGGTTGCAGCCATCACACACACACACACATATAGATAGATAGATAGATATATATATATAGAGAGAGATTTAGATAGAGAGAGAGGAGGATGGCGGTGTAATTCCCACCCACACACAGCGTAAAACAATTCCAAGAAATATAGACCGGAACTGTAAAATCTTTCAAAGATCACGAGCTAAATATTGCCACTACCACTAATGCCAAAGAGATCAACTTTCTCGATGTGACTTTGGACTTATACTGGTTATGACAAACCATATACCAAAGATCTATATAATCACAGATACGTCAGTAAAGAATCAAGCCACCATCATAAAATTATAAATAAAGTAAGATTATCTACTAAATCCAGCAATAAGGAAATATTTGATAATAACAAAATTAAATATATAAAAACTTGAGAACTAAAAAGTAAATTTAGATTATTTAGAAAAAAAAAAACAGAGAAAGTAAAAATAAACAGAAACACCGTAGGCGTTACATCATATGGTTTAATGTACCTTTTCATCGTAATGTTCAAATCCGAATAATTTTCCTAATTTTCCTAATAAGCACTTTAATCATTCACTAACATTAAAAAAGATTTTTTTAATAATGTTAAGATTAGCTAGTAACATCGATAAATCTATATCCCAACATAACAATATTATATTAAATAAATAGATTTCCAACAAAGACAACGTTAATTTAAAAAAAAAAATTAATGCAACAACCGACAAAAATATGATCTGTCCCCTAAACGATCAATGTCTGACTGATAATATTGTATACCGACTACTATACATTCTGGTAATGATATCAAATTTTTATTTTCCTTCCACTGAAAATCCTTGGAAATTTCGTTTCTGCCATCATAGAATGCTTGTAGGCGATATAAAATACATGAACAAAACTTCTTTCTGTAAACATTTCTGGCAATTAAAGAATGGTGGTAATACACCTGTTATTACGTGGGATATTGTTGCAAGAGCCAAATCTTACAATGGAAAGACAATGGATAGAATTTATGTCTTGTTGAAAAATTAAAGCACTTAAATAACACTAGCTTATTAAACAAGAGAAACGAATTGATGGTTACATGTAGGCATAAAAATAAATATCTGCTCAAATTCGTTGATCCAGATTAATTTTTAATGTAAATTATGGTTTCTTTGTTTTTTTAAAGAACAAGTAATCTCCCTTTATGCTTAATATAAAAAAATAAAAAATAACATATTCACAATTTCGAAATATTTTTTCACATAAATGTCCTTTATTTTAAATGTCAAATATATTAGTTAAGATTTTAAAAAACTGTACTCATAGTATAATATATAACTGCGCGAACAGATATTTTTATTAAAACTTAAATTATGCAACGGTCAGTCTATATTCAGCACCTGAAGATTGTGACGTGCATGAAACTCGGAGTCGTTCTACTCTCGTTCTCTCTCTCTCTCTCTCTCTCTATATATATATATATATATATATATATATATATATATATATATATATATATATTCAAATTAATAGATAATGCAACTTAATTAATATTGTAAAATAGCCATTCAAAGAATAAATGAATAAAGTTGATGTAATTACCCGAAATTGAGGAAAAGAAAAAACTTCTATGACTGAAGATGGTGAATGTTTTCGCCGAAAGTACCTGGGAAGTATATGGACCAAACATCTAATCAATTGCACAATTAATAAAAACAAGGATCGCTCCGTCAGTGAGTGGTCAGTAAGTTGATGCCATTTTAATCTGTTAGCGAAGTGAATTCTTCATTAATTAAATTAACTTTATTGATTTATTCTTTGAATGACTATTTTACAATATGTGTGTGTGTGTGTGTGCGTTTGTGAGTGTGTGTGTGTGTGTGTCTTGAATTAATTTAGAATATGGAATTAATGAATACTAAACCCGTCAAATATATCTATGTATGAATCAGTTACAGCATATTCTGTATAGAAGATAAGAAAAGTGAATATAGTATAGGTTGTGTTAGATGTTCAATGGTCAAACACCACAAGAGGCTCAGTCAGTTATGTGCCATGCGTGATACACGCTTAGGCGATTACGTATCTTTCGATACATGACTGGCGAGGCAGATTTTTTTCCCGTAGTAGGTTGCCATTTCTTTCTGCGGTAGACTAGTTTCCATCCAAGGCTATAGAACCCGCTCTCTCTTGCTATTTACCCATAGCTGGGAGGAGAAGAAGAGGATTCATATCTTTCCCAAGGGTATTAGCACGTAAGTGAATGTAATGGAACCAAATGGATTTTGAACTCGGCAGTCCGATTCCTCAATCCGAGCCGCTATACAAAGCCAAAACTTTAACATAAGAAGTCTAACCATGTCTTTTAATAGCCTATTCAGATATATACTTTCATATGGATACTATGCTTATATAGAAATAACTATATTGTCAATTCTATACAACCGCTTTCTCAGACCCATGATTAAAAATGTTTTCGGGCCTATGAGGCTTTTAGGTCTTACAGAGAGCCACTCTTTGTCGGACTTTATGTACTGACACTACAGAATCACAGAAAGCGTGTCACTTTCAACAATAAAACAAATAGCACCTGTAACCTGAAGAGAAAGCGTCCTGGGTATGACGATAAACTACATCCGTGTCCTGGGTATGACGATAAACTACGTCCAACAACAACTTTTCAGATAATGTTTCGGAAAAATAATGTTGCCAGCTATACGTTTTTGAAACAATAATGTTGCCAGCTATACTTTTTGGAGAAAAATAATGTTGCCAGCTATGCGTTTTTGAAACAATAATGTTGCCATCTATGCGTTTTTGAAACAATAATGTTGCCAGCTATAAGTTTTTGAAACAATAATGTTGCCAGCTATACTTTTTGGGGGAAAAATAATGTTGCCAGCTATACTTTTTTTGGAAACAATAATGTTGCCAGCTACACGTTTTTGAAACAATAATGTTGACAGCTATACGTTTTTGAAAAAATAATGTTGCCAGCTATATGTTTAATAGTACTGTATATTTAATATATGTATAGATATATGTGTATGTATGTATATGTATATATATATATATATATATATATATGTATATATATATATATATATATATGTGTATGTGTGTATATATATATATATATATATATATATATATATATATATATATATATATATATATATATTTAATTTGGCATTAAATGACCCACAGTGGTTGATATGTCCATAAAACCCAACCAACCAACCAACCAACCAACCTGAAGAAAAAATAATGACAAAATCAAGGTGTTGACTTTCTGCACTATCAAAAACAAAAGTTTATGAAGAAAGTCTCCATCAGCACTGGAAAATATCACAAAACTTATTGGACCTATTTACCAGAAAAATAGTTTTAATAGAATGGTTTTATGAATTTCAACCAACAGGTCAATAAATTCCGAGTGTTTCCATATTAGGAAACGTCTTAACATAATGTCTCTTCGAATCATTTAATGACTCCTATAAACAATATATTTACAGTAAAGCAAACAATTTGCTTTAATAGAGAAATTTTAACTGAGATAAAACTGATCAGAATAAGTAAGGCAAATAAAGATAGAGAAAAGGAAGGGATGACAACCATTTGTTCTATGTCAAGGATACTTGTATTTCAAAGTAAAATACTTTTAAGGTGTTCCTGAAGATGACTAGAAACGGTTCACCTGAACGTGTTTTAAATCATATTTGTTTATGCATCGTCAGGAGTCATCCAGTTATAAGAGAACCTTCAAATGAAGACAAGCAATTGAAAATAGTTTACAAGCAGGTGGACACACTTATATTGGTATTTGTTAATACAGATAATGCGAAGTGTATTTCAAGAATTCCATCACAGATTAGGCTTGAATATAACATTTAGGCGTATTCAATTTAATAGAACCTATATTAAATGTTACTCGATCAGAGAATGGGTTTTGGGCTCCTTAAAGTGGAAATATATGACAATCAGATAAATCGTTGGCGCTGAACCAGACTTCCAACAGAGTATATAAATGGTTTGCTGACAACCATTAAAATTAGGCCGTTCGCCAATAAATTCAATGGTGATCTGAAATGAACATTTTTCAGGTTGGTAGATTTCTTAACTTGCAGGTGGTCAGCATATAGGAATTGGAGTGGGGGTCTTTTCTGACAGGTTTGCTTTAGTTGCTGTCGTGGTGTTTGCTCCGAGAAAAGTCGTCTTCAAAAACCTGTCTGATCATGTCTAGAATTTTGTTAACAGGAGGCCAGTGGTTGAGTTAGCTTCATGATAGGAATTATGAATGTGGAATAAGTACCACATGGTTATCGTTGATTTAAGAAGTTCTTATCGAAAAATAATGTTTTCTTTTGCAGCGGGATCATCTGTTTTTTTGTGGCGTTAGCATTTATAAAATAAAGATGTTTACCAGTTGTTGAAGCGATATATTTAGTGATATAGTGTGATACAATGATAAACGCAGGATATGTTTATTTGATCAGGAGGTAGGAATGACATTGCAAGCAATATTGTACAATTAACAGCAGAATTTTATTGACTTGGCAAAACTAAACAGAAAATACTATAAAAGATGAATATTGTGTATATTAGTTTTCCTTATTCACACGTATGGTGTATGCAAATGTATACAAATGTATATTAAACATATTAAGGCCTAAATTTGAGAAGAGTGTCTTGTTGGCTTGGTAGGTTTATCAGCCCAGGGCATTTGTATGCCGTGTTCCATTTGGTTTACTCTGGTCTAAGAAAATCCCTCGAATGGGAAACGAGACACGTCTTGTCTCTACAGCATCCTGTGGGTGAACAGAGGGTGATATATAGAAAGGTAATTCGCTAGTTTTCGAACTAGTCATCGTTAGAAGTTTCTTGGCACAAAAACCCTACACTTTTTTTTTTAATTCAGTTGAAAATGAAATTACTTCCACCATGGGAATTGTTAATAAAAAATTGTAACTAGAATCGTTGGGAGTGTCCAAGTCTCCCGCACGCACAGAAAGATGGATACGACCAGCGATTTGTAGAGATGGTGTGTAAGTTCATGTCTCTCTTCCATTTCATTTCCAGTTTGGCCATCGCTGCTCTGGCTGTGACGATCCGTGTACGGATTTCTGCGTTGAAGGTGCCAACCTTTGACAGGCTTGCTCCCAAGTATTTCAAGCTGGATACATCCTTCAGTGCTTAGTCGTCTATAGTGACCTTGATACTGGTGTTGCTTGTACTATTCGCCCATTACTTTTGATTTCTCTGTGTTTAGTACTATTCTATATGCGTTGGCTCTTTCAACGAGTTTGTTGGTCAGGACTTGCTGTTCAATGTTACTGATAAACAGATGCATAAAATTTGGCAACGTCTATTATCAGACGTGTGATGGTCAATAACATCTGGTACGAGTCCTACATAATGAGGAATGAGTAGTTCAAGACTGACAAGGAATGCATGATCTAATCGAAGCGCTTGCTTAACAAGTTCAGGAAGCTCTGTAGATTTGGCTCTTCTGCGCTGAAATGTCGAAAAGCGAAACCAAAAGAAGGACCCCTAGCTCAGGGGAAGGGGGACCACAATGCGGTGCCCAACAGGTTCAGTTTGTATGTGATGATCCTCAGTTTCGTTTATAGCAATGTCTATGATAAGCCACACAGTTTATATTTACTTCTTGATAAATTTTTCCGATAACAATCTAAGCAAATTATTAAGAATCAAGAGAATTTCATTCGAAATAAATAAAAGAGTGCCAAACTGCTAAGTAATATGAATTCTTCTCCATCGGAGTGAATGGTGGACAATTTTTTCACAATTGAAGAGGAGACTTGAGGCTGCAGAAACGTATGCAGTAGATACAATAAACTCAGCTTATCACGGATTTAATTTCGGAGCAACAGGACATTTTAATTGGTATCATCCCATGCAAGGCAGTAAAGCCACTAAGACACAGAGGTTACAGGGTGGGGAAAATTAGGAACAGAAACATTAATAATAAGTGGGAAGTGGACAGAGTAATCAGGAGGACAGTAGTTAGAGACTGACATTGTATTTACATTTTTGCAGATTAAAGTTGGTTGGAAATCATGGAGCCGGAAGAGAGTTCTACAAGCAGGAAGTGCCAAAGAAAGAAACTTTTAGCATACAATTTACGGTTACATCTGGCTAGCTTAACGGTAAATTGATGAGATCTCGACACCAGTCTAGTACTGCGCTTAAATTCAAAAAGTCTAGGTACTATAGCGAAGAGTCCATCTTAACAATTAACATGAAAGTATTTAGAAAAAAGACACAAAGAGGCAACGTAACGGCGGTGGGAGAGTGACTGAAGCCAAGCGGCCAGATCAGGACCAATAATTAATTCTCAAGTTTTGCTTAATTATTACCCTAAAGTGCAAGAATATAGTTTTGGATATGCCAAAAAAGGAGTTAAAAAAGGAGGTCTTTAAAAGATTCTTTGAAAAGAATGACTTAATAATGAAATTAAGAACAATTGCATCTGAACTAAAATCTGTTAACAAAACATCTATCAGTCAACCCTGTTTGATTTTATCATTAGTTCATTGCTGCTACTTCTTGTCCTTGTTATTCTTCTTGTATGCATCGTCTATCCCCAGGACATGGGTGATCACGGCTCTCCACAACATCTTATCCTTTAGAGTTTTTATTAAGGTTAGATATGCTACACTGAGGCCATATAAACGTGTCACTCAGTGCTTAGACACTTTATCTATTCTATTACTATTTACGCTATTTACATTGTTCGGACTGTTGTCCTCATTTTTGCTGCCATTTGGACACATGGCCCAGTGGATAAAAGCGTTGGTTGAATACAGTGACTTGGCACAAAGAGTTGTGAGTTCAATACCTGGCTACAGTTGAAGTGAAAAAAAAAAAAAAAAAATTGGAGAGCTGAGTTAAAGGGAGATACTGAGATATCTGGAAGAGGCATGGCACGTGGAACTAGAACTACACGAAATGAAGAATTCCAGTTACCTTAAGAAGGCCGGAGCGTAAAAAGGCCGGAACGTTGTGAATATGGCAACAGAGATGTGGACAACAGTCCGAATAGTGTAAATTGTCACAATCTCAGAAATATAGGCAGATGTTATTATTACTTTGTTGTTGTTACTTTCTTCTTGTTTCTTTTTCTATGTTCCGTGTACATTCAGACTTCGATAATGTCTAGCCCCAACTTCCAATCTCTTGTAACTCTTTGGATTTTCGTCCTTTCATTATCCCTCTTAGTCTCTTTTCTGTCATCCATTTAGATAATCTCGTTAGGTAGGTGGCCTGCTGACTCTCACTGCCCGTCTTGCCTCCATTATATCCTGTAAGAGTCAAATTCTCCAAGCCTTTTTTTGTTCATTAAGTATCATAGAAATTTCTGATTCTAAGGTTAAGATTCCATTTTGTTTCCATTTTCCTTAAAATTCCTCTTTACTGACATGCTATGTATATGATATTCCCAGCATCCTTCTGTAGAACCCACTTGTTTCAAATCTATCCTTCATCTATGAGGGGATTGTCCAGCACTTATTGTCATATAGAAGGGCCACCATTAAATAACAGTTGAACACTGTTTTGTTTGCTACCTTATGGAAGACATCCATTCGCTGTTTCAACCTGTCTTTGGATTCCGTGACTCATTTCCGTAGTTACTTGAGTTTGTTCTCTCCAATTTATAGTCGGCATTTTAGTATTCTCCTCTTACAATTGATGTCTACAGGTTGCGATGGATAAATTGTCGTCCAAATTACGCAAATATGAAAATAACACTGACATCTCATTTTAACAGATATATTTACCGAAATTACGCCAAAATATCTTGAAATACTAAAGAATAAATTTATTCAATAATATCGCCATTGTCTTCATGCACGGTCTCTAGACGACTCCCAAATCCCCTGCAACACTTCTGGACGGTTTCCTTGTTTAAGTTGTTGAATGCTGACATAATCCTTGCCTTCAGTTCATCTTTGCTGTCACAAGGAGTTTCGGTGGCCTCTCGCTCAACTGCTCCACACGTATAATAATCAAGGGGGGTGCAGTCTAGGGAGTTAGGTGGCCAGATGTAAGGGGTGATGTGGTCGCAGAAATTGTCTGACAGCTATAACTGGGTTTTCTTGCTTGTCTGACATGGGGCAGAGTCCTGTTTTCAGACATAGGGTCTTCCAGCAGCCACACCTTTGACCCAGGACAGCATTACCTCCTCAAGGCAATTGATGCAGGTCTCGTGTTGAGTCTGAAGCCCTGTGAGCTGTCTACAGTGACTTAATTCCGAACACATTTTAGGACCTGCTAGAGGCTGTATCCCTGCTAATACGAAGACGCGAATAGTACGAACGAGCTATATATATATATATATATATATATATATATATATATATATATAGTTCATACTATTCGCGATTTCAAAGAGCTATATGGGTTTTGGGAAACCTGTTCGCAGCAGATAATGTCAACTGTAGAGATAGACATCTATCATTAACACAACACAGGGACATGTTTGATGGTGATAAGGTTCAAGCGAATTAAAAGTATAAATTTGTATGATTGTATATAACCTTTAAGTAGACGAAATGATGAATTGAAATTGTGGAGAGCCATGATTGCATATATCCTAAGGGATGTGGCACAAAGAAGAAGAAGAAGAAGAAGAAGAAGAAGAAGAAGAAGAAGAAGAAGAAGAAGAAGAAACCGTAGCTAAAAATATTAAATCAAGGTACATTAAATTCCACTAACTTAAAGAATGCAAAGAGCTCGAATCATTATATTGCGGGGTCCACCTTCGCACTGAACTGAAATTTTCTTTCCTAGGGGAGATAACTTTTAAATGTTAATTTTTAAATGCCAAGGGAGATAATTTTTAAATGTCCATTTTAAATGTTTTAGGATACTATCCCTTATTGACGTATTTGCATATGAAAAACCATCCGGGTCCAGAAACAGATTTTCTTTTGTAAAAGATGCGCCGAAGATAGTGTAAGCAGCAAGGGCGCGAATTTAACGATAATCTTGTTTTCCATGGGAATTCTTTTCTCATAAAGGGCGATCCAACGGGTCATAGGGTTGTCTAGTTGAGGCTCAATCTCTCTTGTTCGAATAACAAAAGATGATAAAGAAAAAACAAAAACCGAAATAAATCCTGTGAGGTTGTTGTAGAATTTGGTCGTCTTTGTTTAAATAAGGTAAGGACTGGAAAATGTATTAACACAAGCGATAAGAATTTGAGTTTGACATGAATATTATTTACTTGTTTTTAACGAAGTTTTTGACTCAACTCTCAAGTTTGGCTGACGATAAGGATTTTCGGTTATAGACAGAATAAATGGAAACAGATCTTTGTTATTTCTGCCTTGTTTAACTTTAGTCTTGCGAAAATTGCGCATCGTGTGTGGCCTTCCGTTTATATGCAATGTCACCATTAGGGGTATGGAATATAATTTGACAGTTGGTTCTTTTACGCTGACAAAAAGGACAGTCGTCTGTGTCGAAGACAAATTTTCAATCTGTTCCTTATGTGAAAGTTAAGACAAAATCATTTCCGTTTCGGGTTGCTTTTTTTTTCTTTTGTAATCGGTAACATATTTTTAATCATGATCTTAATTTTATTAAATTCAAGTATATGTCAAGCATTTATATTTATTTTTTTTATTAATATACGTTTCATCGTCACCCCAGCTGCTCTGTTCATACGAGTATTATTAATACATGTATAATGACACTAGAAACAGACCTCAGAAAAGGATGTGAAACACAGAACTAAAGCTGTACACGGCGCATTTCGAAAGCTAATCGAACGCGTATTCAACAACAAAGATCTGAACTTAACAAAAATGATGGGCTATAAATGCTGTTGTCATTTCAACACTGCTATACTGCTGCGTAACTTAGACTCTATATCGGCAAGATATCCAAAAATTAGAATGCTTTCAGCAGCAAAAGCTTCTTTCAATCTTGAACATCAAATGGAAATATTACGTGACCAACAAAAATGTCTTGGAAAGAACCAGCAATCAAAGCATCGAATCGCTGATTATGAAAACCCCGTCTTCGATGGTCAGGACATGTAGCAAGAATTGAAGAGTCAGGGTTTCCATGTTAAATCTTATTCAGCGAGCTCACTTCAGGGAAAAGACCACGGGGTTGCCCTCTTCGAAGATACAATGACCCACTCAAAACAACAACGAAAGCCACTGCAATTCAGCCTAAATCGTTTGAAACACAACCAACTGGCGGTGTTCCAAACGCAAAAAGAGAAACCTCGCCATCCACCAACATTAACATGCAGTCAATGCCATCGACTCTTCCAGGCAAGAATTGATCATCAACGCCGTTATCATAAAAGAAACGATCAGTAAAGAAGAAATTAATTTCTTGACTACAAGTTAAAACCAACGACGACAACGAATTACACGAGTATTAAGTTATTTTAGACTAACTTGTATCGTTCATTACCTCCCAAACAAAGCGAATAACGTTTCATTACCATCGAGAAAACCCAAAATTTGCTCCAAGTCCTGATGAACAGTTACTCTTTCAATAAGGCTGTTTACCACGAACGTCTATTGGGACGAAATCTCACCCCAGGACTCACGTCGAGCTTGTATACACGATCCATCGCTAAAGATGCTGGAATAATAGTCGGTTCCTTGTATTACTCCAGAAAGTAGCTCACTCCTACTGCCATGCTCTATGCAAGAGTTGGATCTGACCTGTCATATCTGGGCTGGTGTTGACAGTCCTCACTACCCACTGTAGAGGCGTTTACGCAGCTTTCTGGGTAGGTGGTGAATTATTTTCCACTTTGTAACCCCTTTCTCAAAGAAGAATGATTGCTAGCCTCTCGCTACTCTGTCGATACTAGTATGGCACATGTTCAGACGAGCTACATTCCTTAGTTCCACCAATTCAGAACTTCACAGCTAAGAGCTGCGATATGACTTATACGTTGTCTTCGTATTCTTTTAGTAAGGACGACGTTCTAATCGAACAGTTTCTTCTCCAGATAAAATATATATGCAGACAATTCTTTGAATTTTGTCAAGAATCTTGTGATATATATATAGTAGGAGCAACATACCAGATATGGCAACAGTATTCAATGCACTGACGAATGGTAGATTTAAAAAATGTGCAAGATGAATTCTGACGAGAAAAATTGTCTGGCACGACACAGTGAACCAACTTTCCTAACAGTAGACATAGCAACTGATTCAATATAATCAATCCACTTCGTATCAATAGAAAGCTTGATACCATGAAGGAGCAAAGAGTTATTTTCCTGGAGGTTAGCGTCAGTCATGCTGGTGGAAGACAGAAAAATGTTCTCTATGTCGATTAACTGAAAAGAGTTTTGTTTTGGAGGCGTGAAATTTCAAGCTGTTCCTTGTCCCAAATAACCGATTGGTGATCATTTTCGAGAGCAATTGCCAGTTTTACTTTATCACATCTCTCAGACTTGCAACCAAGCCAGGAATACACTTTTTTTTACTAAATATATTTTTTAAAATTCCGCTGCTTTTTATATGCCATATGTAGGTTTAAAATTCGCGATAGTCGGCAACTACCTGGCAACTCTTATTAGCTTAGACTTTAGAGTAACTTTCATATACCTATTATCATTATTTAAAAGGCTATTATGCAGATTAAAATGTTATCATTGATAATATCCATTATATTAATTTCATCACGTTTAATATTAGTACTTTGATTCACTAAAATTATATGCAATTCACATTAAATTGTAAAATATATTTGTTTCATTAATATTTTTCTTGCGAAAACTTCCGGTTGCATTGTTATAAATACAATCAAAATTTTTATATCCTAATTATTCTATGATATTAGTATTGAAAATGAGTATCAGAGTTTTGATAACGAAGACGACGAATTTTATGGATTTGAAGAGGAATAGAATATTTATAACTGCACTGTTTTGCTCCATTGTAATAATTACTTGATTTTTATTTTATTTTCTTAACTTTGGATGTAATAAAGTTTTTATAGGCTCGTGTTCTTTTTTTCCTATTATCTTTCATTTAATTGTAATCATGGCTTGTTTAACCAAAATAGTACCCCATAAATATAGCCGAGGCTGTACTATTTAGTAATAATTTTACTAATTTTACTAATTACCAATTTTTTCTTGATTTGCCCTGCTGAAATTGGGGTGCGTCTTATATACCGTCATATACCGTACCTAGTTACAATTTAAACGAACGAATCCCATTCCAGCAGCTTTAGCGTATACTTTTTTTTTATTCAAATTAACTTGGACATGTGGGGTTCGATTGCCTTGACTAATTTCGATACAATGCCACAAAATAATAACAAAAAAGAAGAAACAAGAAAATTCAGACAAGAGAAATTGTACAAATAGATTTTTATACAGTGTAACCCGGATATAAGAGAGTTGTCGGGACCGGAGAAGTCTCTTATATTCGGGTTTCTCTTATATCCGGGTTTGGTCTATTTTATATACATTAACACAGGCTCTAATTTGGGACTAGAGAAAATCTCTCTTATATCCGGGTTTCTCTTATATCCGGGTTTGGTCTATTTTATATACATTAACACAGGCTCTAATTTGGGACCAGAGAAAATCTCTCTTATATCCGGGCTCTAATTTTTCTCTTATATCCGGGTTTGGTCTATTTTATATACATTAACACAGGCTCTAATTTGGGACCAGAGAAAATCTCTCTTATATCCGGGTTTCTCTTATATCCGGGTTTGGTCTATTTTATATACATTAACACAGGCTCTAATTTGGGACCAGAGAAAATCTCTCTTATATCCGGGTTTCTCTTATATCCGGGTTTCTAATTTGGGACCAGAGAAAATCTCTCTTATATCCGGGTTTCTCTTATATCGGGTTTGGTCTATTTTATATACATTAACACAGGCTCTAATTTGGGACCAGAGAAAATCTCTCTTATATCCGGGTTTCTCTTATATCCGGGTTTGGTTTATTATATATACATTAACACAGGCTCTAATTTGGGACCAGAGAAAATCTCTCTTGTATCCGGGTTTCTCTTAAATCCGGGTTTGGTCTATTTTATATACATTAACACAGGCTCTAATTTGGGACTAGAGAAAATCTCTCTTATATCCGGGTTTCTCTTATATCCGGGTTTGGTCTATTTTATATACATTAACACAGGCTCTAATTTGGGACCAGAGAAAATCTCTCTTATATCCGGGTTTCTCTTATATCCGGGTTTGGTCTATTTTATATACATTAACACAGGCTCTAATTTGGGACCAGAGAAAATCTCTCTTATATCCGGGTTTCTCTTATATCCGGGTTTGGTCTATTTTATATACATTAACACAGGCTCTAATTTGGGACCAGAGCAAATCTCTCTTATATCCGGGTTTCTCTTATATCCGGGTTTGGTTTATTATATATACATTAACACAGGCTCTAATTTGGGACCAGAGAAAATCTCTCTTGTATCCGGGTTTCTCTTAAATCCGAGTTTGGTCTATTTTATATACATTAACACAGGCTCTAATTTGGGACCAGAGAAAATCTCTCTTGTATCCGGGTTTCTCTTATATCCGGGCCTCTTATATCCGGGTTACACTGTATAACAAATGTACAAAACAACAGTTATCGATATTGTTTAAAATGGTGAAATAAACCTTTTAGATTTTTGTGTGAGGTAATGTTCCAGTTCGATAAACTGCAAGTTGTAGGGTGATTTGCGTGAATTTGGAAAAATTCAGTTCAATGTAACATTGTATTCAAAATAAACAGTTCAATGTTTGTGGAAAAAGATTGTGTCTTGCGGCATGGCTACGTGTCCAGAACAGTAGATCATTCGCGACTTCAGATACCTCGAACCACTTGTTAATGGACGGCGTCACTGCCTGGACATTAACTAAAACCCTACAGTCTAAGCTTGATGGAACCTACACTCAGCTGCTGGGAGCTATATTTAACATCTAGAGACGATATCCCACTAAATAACAACTCTATAGACCCATCTTTGATATTTCTACAATCTTACTCAAAAGAAGAAATTGTATACTAATGTACTACTAACATGATATTAACTTTGAACATAAATACACGATGCGTATAAAGGGTGTTCCAATAACTTGGACCGATTTTAAATGTGATTAAGTTTATGCGTCTAATGATTTTTTTCTTTTTCTTTCAGAATTGGCAGCCATTTGGGCGATATCATTTTTCACACATAATTTTCCATGACTTAAACAACATGATCCAATAGAGAAATAAATCAATTTTTACCAATAACACTGATTTATTTACTGCTGACTTTGATCCCTCTTAATGAAACACCTTTTATATCAAAAAATCTTGTGTTATTATGATTACACATTCCGAAGCAGCTTACTCAATTTCTTTTGGCACAGCATAATTTCTCTGAGTATTTGAAAGAAGTATTAGTTCGATGACCAGTGTAAGTAGTATAAGAGAATCTTTTCTCAATTATTAACATTATCCTAACGTAAAAATCTGTTATCACGAACAATTCTCTGTACAGATTCGGAATCATCGTACTCAGTTTAAAACATACTTTTGCCCTAAAGCCAATTATCAATATAGCCAATATTTTTCCGATAACTGAACAATTTCTTCTTTCGTAGCCATTTTGTTTTTCTCCTGGGAAAAAAAGACGTTTCCTTTTTCTCATTTATTACGCTTGCCGCTTGCTTCTCTACTTCAACAATTCTGAATAGAGATTCGGAATCAGTGTTCTCAATTTAGTCAAGTACCGCATCATTTTACTGGATAGCAGACAAAAACAGTTTTATTTGGATGAGAAGTGTAATTAATATTAAAACAATATTCTACTCGATCATTAACACGTGTATAACGCAAAAGCCTGTCTAAATGAAAGATTTTCAGTACAGATCCGGTATCAGTATAATCAATTTAGTATCGTATAGCATTTCTTTGGATAGCTGACAATTTTGTTTTTATTTTGCTCACCAGTTTAATTAATATAAAACAAGGTCTTCCCAATTATTAAGGTTAATGATTGGGAAGAGAGGTGTGTATAACTTAAAACCAGTCTGCTCGAAAAATGTTGAGTACATAAACAGGATCTTAGTATCTGTCTATATTTCTTAGATGAGGTATTATGTACACTATTTACATTGTTCGGACTATTATCCTCATCTTTGTCGCCATATTTATTACAAGGTTTCGGCCGCTGTACGCTCCGGCCTTCTTCAGGTGGTTGGAATGTCGAACTAAACCTTCTATTTCGCTAACTGGGATAGACTGTTCTAGTTCCACGTGCCATGTTTAATGGATGTCAGTTATGAGTTATCTCCTGTTAATTCCCATCTCCAAGTTCTCCACTGCCTTAACCTTAAGGGCACATGGCACAGTGGATAAAGACGTTGGTTAGATCTAGTTACAGGACCCAAAGAGTGTGAGTTCAATGCCCGGCAGTGGAGAACTTGGAGAGGGGAATTAACAGGAGATAACTGATAACTGACATCCATTAAACATGGCACGTGGAACTAGAATAGTCTACCCAAGTGAGCGAAAAAAGGGTTCAGTTCGACATTCCAACTGCCTGAAGAAGGCCGGAGCGTACAACGGCCGAAATGCTGTAATAAATATGGCAACAAAGATGAGGACAATAGTCCGAATAGTGTAAATAGAGGATCAGATTAATTATATTTGGTCGAATGCGCTCTCCCGGTAGTAAATAAAAAAGGTTTTTATTTTAATATAAAATCTCCCCAATCATGAAAATGCACATCACGCAAAATCCTAATGTACCGGGAACTTACGTTCATATCATGTTGAAACACCGATACACGTCCGATCGCCGAAGTTAAGCAACTTCGAGCCTGGTCATTAGCTAGATGAATGACTACTTAGAAATACTGTAATCTTGGATGTACGGGTGGAGTAATTGATAACAGCTCAGAATTGTAAATCGGGGAACCGAGTTCTAATTTCAGACGGGTTCATGATATTCACTTAAGAAAGATTTGAATCTTTCTTTTCCCTCAGCTATGAATTAATGGTTAGGACTTGTGTGTCCAAATAAAATTATATAATCTAAAAATTCTGGTTTTATTTTCTGGTTTTAAATAAAATGCAAAAGTCCGTAAAAACAGACGTAAAGACAAAAAGCCGAAAAATGAAGCAAAAAAAAAAAAAAAACAACCTAACGTTACAGAACAATAATGAGTATAGATTCGAAATCAGCATACTCGATTTAGTCTAAAAGATACACGTTTAGCCCTGTAGCAAAATCGTGGGCTGCCTAGTCTTGTATTCAATAAACGTCTTCCCTCTTGACACAATAATCTGAAGAATTAGATACTATGGGATTTAAGCAAGCAAAACATTCAGAGTACATATGTTGCGTTACCATATTACTGCCAGATCCAACAGTGTCGAATCGACATAAGGCAATTTCTAGGGACACAGGTGCAGGTAGAGCCGTTAGAATGGGGCTTGGACGCAAAAACACGTTGTTAAACTGCGGCCGTGAGCCGTCTCATACACAGGCTGGAATAACAAAACAAATACGATGTGTAGAAGAAGAAAAAAGATCTCTCGTTTATTCTTAGTATCCTTTGAACGATACAAAACATGAAATGATACTAGGACGAGCAGTATGGAGATTCGTAGATTATATGCCAAGATCCAGGTTGTTCTATGGATATACGAACCATTACTTCCGGGCTTCTTCCATGATAATTGCCCGCATGAACTCTTCACTATGGCGCCTAGACTTTATGAATTTAAGTGCAGTATTAGATTGGTGGCAATATCTCATCATTTTGCAGTCGAAATGGCTAGATGTAACTGTAAGTTCTATACTAACAGTTTCTTTTCTCGCACTTCTCGCTGGTGGAGCTCTCTTCCAGTTCCAGGTTTCCAGTCAACTTTAATCTCCTAAAATTTAAATGCAATGTCAATCGTTATCTACTGTCTTCTTGGTGTCTTTACTATTTTTCTCGCTCTTAAATAACTTTTTTTTTCTTATTCTTTAACACTCAGTCACTACTTTTGTCTTAGTGGCTTTACTGCCTTGCATGGGATTATATGATTAAGAAATTTACACGTACAGCACATTAGATGTCAAAGACACTAATGTGGCCTATGAGTAGCGGTTTGCCCACTCCTAATGATTTTCCAAGCGTAGCTTAGATGTGGAACAAGGCCGAAAGTATGGGACACCCAGTGAGGATCGAACTCCCTATTCAGTCGTAAATGTTCTAGCGAGACAAACTTGCTAACCATTACACCGCCTCGAGGTACCCGCCCACTCCTATAATAGACTATATTATATTCTCTCTAGCACTTCATGCAATTATAATAAATGAATTCTGGGTATTAACGCGCCATTTCCCCTCATGTGTAAATTAGAGTTGTTATGTTGTTTTGTTTTTTTATTATAGTCTTCATAATTATTTCCATTATTGATAAATGAAATGTAAAGATAGTTGTTCAATAAACCATTAAGTGTCATACAAAGAAATAAAAATATTCAAGTCCAATTATATTCACGCTGTAAGAGCGTCACTGCTTTTAGCCTGGGTGAGGCTTTATTACTCATTCTTTTATTTACGTACTGAACAAACATCTTTCGGGATCTACAAACGTGTCATTGTTAACAAGACTAAAAATTTATTTCTCTGGCCGAAGAAATATGTTGTTTTTATATATATATATATATATATATATATATATATATATATATATATATATATATATATAAGGACTTAAGGACTTATCAAATTACTCTACTCACTTTCAAGTAAAACCCCAAGGTATTTACTCGTCACTCCATGTTGATGTGATGTGACACAAGGTCGGTTTAATGCGGGACAATTGAGCACATATATTCTGGCCAGGGCCCCAAAGTGCTACCGAATTTTCTCTTTAGTGCAATGAGGGGGTACTGCCGCGGGCTGGTGTTCCTCTGGACAGGACATCTCTAAATTTTTTTTTTTTTTTTCAGAGACACAACTGGTTGAGCTCTCTGCTTGAAAACAGACGATATTAACAGTACGAGCAAGACAAATACCAATGCAAATAAATCCTCAATTAATTATACTACCCTCGGGGTTAGACTGAACCTGATTTTAAATTACCGATGTGCTTGTCAGTTTACTTTAGTCGTTGATTCAGCTGAAAAATGATCTGTTTTAAGGATTGAAAATCGTGATACATACAAGCACTAGACCAGATTTTCTCAACTTTGATAATATCGCCCACCGGTGGGCGATTTCAACTGTTGGGTGGGCGATGAGCAAGTGAATAGAAAATGATGAGCGATCGAAAATTGTAGTGGGTGATATAGGATTGTGCGTTTTAAAAAGGTATTTCGATATATACTCTACTAAACAAAATAGTGAGATATGCGAAAAACCTGTATAAAAAATAAACAGGAGGTAAATGGGAATAACTGGTTCACATTCCTAGATAAGATATAAATATCCCCGCAAACAAGGAATATTTTGGTATTTTCTGTAGTTTTAACAAGGGACATTAACATTCAAATAGTTCTTTAGCGTTAGACATAACAAAAAATATTCGCTGAATTTTTATTAGTTTTTCGTAGTGTATATTCCTTTTAATTTTATAATTACGAACAAAAATTATTTAATTTTTTGTCAACACTTGCAACGCCAATGCTAAACATAAGACTAACATTGGCCATAAAACTGAATTACATCTGTCGTTTAACAGTTGCTGTAAGCTCGGTTATTCGGGTAGTATAATGGATAATGGCTCGGAACTGTTAATCGCAGAGCCGAGTTCCAATTCTACCTGGATTCGTTATACTCCCTTAGTGAAAATATCCCTGGGAAAAGTATGAATCACCCACTTCTCCACCAGCTATGGCTTAATTAGTAAGACTTGTATCATTAAAACCATTACTATCGCAAGAAAAAAAATTGTATACAAAATATTTAGATTTCGGCATTAAATAATTCAAAGTGCTTCTAAAAAAAAAAAGGAGATATGTAGTTTCGAGTGGTCAATGTTGCTTTTGTTTGTTCTTTAATACAGCAGTAGCAGCAGCAGCTGCTGCATGAGTCATTTTTATTTGTTACCTCCCTTTGGTAATTTTTTACTACATTATTAAGTCAGTTTATGAACCAGTAACAGACTTTTACAAAACAATGCTGATATGCTTCTGAATATTTGCTATACAGGTGAGCAATTGAAAATGTTTTCATGTGAAAGTGGGTGTTGATGCCAAAAAGTTTGGGAACGATTACATTAGACAAATGAAAAATTATATGCTCATTTCAGAATCTGATAAAAAAATCAAAAAAGAATATCACACACACACACACACACACACACACACACACACACACACACATATATATATATATATATATATATATAGGGTGCGGTAAAAGTACCATAAGGGTTAATGGATAGGTTGAAGCGGCCCTGTTGAGTGGTTCCCGAGGTCACCAAACCACACGAACTTGGATTTCTTTTTGTGAGGACTTTAAAATCACTTGTTTATCAGACGCAACCAAGAAATATTGGGAAATTTAAAGAAAGAATTAAATTTGAATTAAATTTGAATGCAGTAAAATGGCAGAGGAAACTCTTCGACGTATTCATGAGTCAAGTAGGCACAGAATTAAAATGTGAAAAACGCCGGCAACATTTTGAGCAGCACATATAACAAATAATTAGTAAATAAAATTTTCATGTGTAGTCATACTTTCAATAAATTATCCCTTTTGCTTCACCCTGTATATGTCTGTTGGAAGAAAAATATACGGAAAAACAAACAAAAATCACAACATCGCCCACGTGACGACGACGTGATCATATTTAAACGGAACGCTGATCTTATAAAAGATTTCAGTTATCTGTTTGGATTGGTCTTACTCTTATGTCCATCGTCTTTTCATTTTGAATTAAATATAGTCTAATGTTAATTATGTCTTATGAATATGTCCTGAAGATGTTCTATTAGACCGAAACGTCCGACGTTGACATTATATTAACATTAAAACAGCATAATTGCATATTAGGATTTTTGTTTGTTTTTTCCGTATATTTTTCTTCATACTGTCGGATCTATATCCATATATTTGCTTACATTTGTCTGTTTATATATATTTGTGAGTGTGTACTTTTTTGCGTCTAATGCACTCCTCTGACGTGCAATTTCTTTATATATATATATATATATATATATATATATATATATATATATATATATTAGAAGTTTTATATTTACAGCTGAGTCAACTGAGGGGAGTGAAATCTTCTTTGACATCTTCGGTAATAAATTCAGGGTGGATGTAGAATAGGCAACATAAGATATGCAAATTGTCATTGGAATACACAAAGGACAAGAGATCATTTGAAACACCCATTTAAAACAAGGCTAAAGTATGTACGTTGCTAGGTATACATGCTGTGAGTGTGATGTCGATATGGAAAATGAGCCTAATGCTCTGCTGTTATCATTACAATGAACCTACTGTTCGGAGCTAGAAACATTATTATTTCTTGACACGAATACAATTTATTGCGGTTTTTGAGTAACGCGTGCTTGCTAAAATCAGATATCAAATTTTTCCCCTAAGGCAAAAGGAAAAACATATATATATATATATATATATATATATATATATATATATATATATATATATATTTCCGCTTATTATTTTGTTTCGAGTATTTCTCTTGATTTTGAGCCAAATAGACTTGGAAAATTTTTAGACCTTTACAGGGAAAATGAAATCACATTATAGCAAACACAGAAAGGAAACTGAAATAACTCCTAGAGAAGGCAGTGAAGGAAAGCAAGAAGAAAGGACTAAGCATCAATTGCAAGAAGATGGAATGAATAGCTGTCAGCAAAAGGAGAAGCCCAACATGAAAATTACAAATTGGAGATTTTTTTTAAGCATATCACCCCAAGTAAAGTGGGAGTGCTACTAGCATGCAAGGGGTTACAGTTAGGAGCGAGTGTTTGATTAAAGGATAAAGAGAAGGACGAGAATCAAAATTAAGGGATCAGAAGATGTTGATTGATATTACATTTGAATATCTGAAGATCTATCAGAGAAGCAAGTAAGAGGAAGGGAGTTCCACTGTCGGGTAGTGCGAGATAAGATGCTGTTGGAATTGAAAAGACAGCTACATTTAAGTGTTTCGACAGTGAAAGGGTGAGACCGAGATGCCAACTTCGTAGCACGCTTAAATTCATGCAGTTTGGGTATCAGTGAAAGTAGCTCGTCAAAGCAGTTGCCATGAAAATATTTGTAGAAAAGACAGAGTGAGCCACAGCACGTTTGTGATAAAGTGACTGTAGACGAGATACAAGATCAGGACCTATCACGTTGCATATCCTGTCTCTGGATTGTGTCGAGGACCTCGAGATAAACAGCGGGGACAACATACTATATATAGCAACAGTATTCAATACAAGGACGAAGGGTTGATTTATAAATTTGAAGGATGGACTCTATCGAGAAAAACCTTCAGGTGCAACACAGAGAACCAACTTTCCTTGCGGTAGATGAAGCTATAGATTCAATGTAGTTGTTCCACCTCAGGTCAGTGGAAAACGTGAGAACAAGCAGGCGCAGAGAGGCGCTCTTGTGGAGTTGGGCATCGGCCATTCTGATAGGAGGCAGGGAGGGTAAATGAGAGCAGTTTCGTTTTGGAGGCATTAAACTTTATGTTATGGTCCGGTTCCTTGTAGCACGGTGATAGTCCAAGGCAGAACCAATAAAAAAGAACTCGAACACGGATATGGAATAACACAGATATATTACAAACAGAAATATATACAAAGAAGTAGAAAGTGTTAGTATGAACAATCAGGTTTAGTAGTACTTGTCTGAACGAGACTCTGTTTCGAACTGCCTCTGACTCGACGGACTGACTCGCTCGCTTTGACTGACAGACTCCTGACGGACTTCCCCCCAGACTCCAGACTGGACTATCTGCTTCCTCTTGAGGCGTAGTATTTATTACGTATGGAATAGTCTATTATGTTATTATGGGTAAGGTCCCATAACACTTTACAAGCCATTTCCTGCTTCAGTCAATCACAGATTGGAGGCCCTTTTCGTAACCAACGACCAGGTTAGTTTTCTCTGCAATGCCGGATTTACTATTGAGACGGGATTAAATAACAGTGTTGTCTGCGTCGATGCCTACTTGAGAACTGATGACATCAGGAAGATCGTTGATGAAGATCAGAAACAATGTAGGACCCAGGATAGAGCCTTGGGGAACACCAGCGTTCGTATGAAAAGAACTCGAGGAGAACCTGTTTATGACGACCTTCATTTCACGGTTTGACATGAATGTGATACTGAAAGCAAACAAGTGTGGAAATGTAAATATCTGGGAAGTTTTTTTTAACAAAAAACAGAAAGTGCGACACTGAAATCCGAAGGCGCATAGGATAGGTAAAAGATGCTTTCCAAAAGCTAATCAAAGTATCAAGAAACAGAAAAATCCCGCCAGAAACAAAGAAAAGAATCCTGAATTGTTATGTGATATCAGTCCTTCTATATGGCAGTGAATGCTGGGCAACCTCCTCACAGATGAAGAAGAGATTTCAAGCAACAGAAATGTGGCTCTACAGAAGGATGCTGAGAATACATGAACGAGCATGTGAGCAATGACAAGGTTTTATAGAAAATGTAAACAAAAAGGAAACATACTTAACATCCAAAAGAGATATCTGAAATCTCTGTGGCACGTAATGAAAAAGGAGGGCTTAAAAATTATGATACTCACAGGGCAGATTGAGGGTAAGAGAAATAGAGAAAAACAGTCCCTGACATACTTGATGGGCTTGAGTAAATGGATGGCAGAATAGGGTTTATGATTAATAGCAAAATAACAAAAATTATTAAGATTTACACGGAACAGGAAGATGATATGGACACTATTTTTGATACAAAGACATTTTGTGAACTTAGGCCCAAATTTACAAAAATAAACATATTATCCATTTTTTATCTGATTATTATCTTTAAAGTTTTTTTCTTTTACTCAAAAGTAACTTTTAACATGACAACGGGGATATATATATATATATATATATATATATATATATATATATATATATATATATATATAAAGAATTAAAGGATTTAAATTTTAATCCTACAAAAACGTAGAGACAATGGCAGCAAGATGGAGACGTATACTTAACATCAGGAAGGGACATTTGAAATTTTGAAGGCACATAATAAAGAAAGAATACTTGGAAAATTTGACACACGCAGGACAGGTTGAGGGTAAGAAAGATAGAGGAAAGCAACGGAAAACCTCCCTGTTGAGCTTGAGTGAATAGATGACGGTGTATGTCTTAGGAGAGACGGTAAAAATACAAAATTAATTAAGAGCTACAAAGGAGAGTAAATTGTGGTGAGCTATGTTGAATGCTGATTTTCCAAACGAGTAGAATCTTCTTTATTGGCGTAATACAATCTTACTTCGTCCATCTTCTCCCATTTGAGCTACGCATAATTAGGCATAGATTATATCAAAATAAAAGTTTTTGATAGCCATAATAATTTGTAATAAGTTTGGAGTAGCACAATCTTCCTCTTTCCCATTTTGGTCTTGTGTTAAACTAAGCTTATTTAAAAAGCAAAGATCTTGAATGATAATTTTCGAAAAAATCGGACTTGGCGCCACAAGGTCTTCTTTTATTTTTCTCTATTGGGGTAAAATAATAATGATGTTTTGTCTTCATTCCATTGAATGAAGATAACACAATAAATATAATGTCACTTGGACTCGACGTAGTCTTACTGCATTTTGTATTAAGAATATAGGGTTGCTCTTGTCGAGCTCGACATTTACACGAGACCTCCACACAAGGTGGGATGTGGTCCGGTTTTTAAATTTTGGGGCTTTCCGATAGCGTAAACTCGGACAAATTCCCCGTAGAACCCGCATACACGAGGTCAGGTTGCTGTCTATTTGTTACCAGACTGCTCGTAGGCATAGCCTGGTCTGAGTTCCTCTCCGCCCGAGGGCAGATAGTCCTAGAAGGTCTGCTCCCAGGTAGTTCGGTATTTGCCCGAGACCTCATCACTAGGCGGGATGTGGCACAAGTACGTTCTTTAAAGTGGGGCTTTCCGAGCGCGTACACTCAGGAAAAAATCCTCGTAGGACCCGCATACACGGTGTCGGATTGCTGTCTAGATTTCCAAAGATGAGCCTCTGTCCGTAGGTATAGCCTTGTCTCAGCCCCACTCCGCCCGAAGACAAAGAGTACGACAAGCTCTCAGACATCTGTAAGAGCTTTACTTCCGGCTAAGCTCGGGGAAAAAATCCCGCTGACCCCGCATACACGGAGTCAGGTTACTGTTTACTTTATCCCAGACGAGACTCTGTCCGTGGGCATAGACTCGTCTTAGTTTCGCTTCGGCCGAAGGCATAGTGTCCGACAAGCTCTGCGAGCTCTGCTCCCGGCTAGCTCGGTATTTACTGGAGACCTCACCACCAGCAGGATGAATCTCGGATAAATACCGAGTTAGCCAGGAGCAGAGTCCTTGCAATGATCTCAGAGAATGCTGAAATCTCTGCTTTTGGGCGGAGAGGAACTCAGACGAGGTTAAACCTACACGGGGTGGGGTGGCTGATTGTTTTTCCCCAGGCGAGACTTTGCTCGTAGACATAAACTCGTCGGCCGAAAACAGAGAGTCCGATGCTCTAAGCGCTGCCAGCTTTGTATTTAACCTAAGCGTACCCACAAGGCGTGAAGTGGCACAAGATTTTGTTTTTAATGTGGAGCATTCTGTGTGCGTACAGTCTGGAAAAATTACCCTCATACATTGACGGGGTCAGGTGCCTGTCTTTCCCTAGACAAGACTCTGCCCGTCGACATAGCAACGAATGAGTTCTCCGCCCGAAGGCCAAGATTCCGACAAGCTCTGAAAACACTGCTCTCGAATAGCCAGCTTGGTATTTATCCGAAGCCTACCCACAAGGCGGAATGTGGCACAAGGCCGGTTTTTAATGTGAAGCATTCCTAGCGCGTACACTCGGAAAAAATTTCCCTTAGACAATGCTTCCGACTAGCGCGCGGCCAGCGCGTGGCCAGCTCTCAGTTGATGATTTCGGCGTCAGTAAATATGCTACTTGGATGAGACCGATTCATATTCTAGAGATCTGTGTTAATCTCAACAACACAGGAATAATTAATGACCAACCTATGCTTAATTAATAATGGAAACAGTTATAACTAATACTTTGGAGATTAATTAGGAAGTTTATGGTGGTATAACGGTTAACGTTACCAAAACAAAGTCAGTGAACCATGTTCCAATTCGGATACAGACTTCTTTTTATCAATTTCATGCCAATAACTTAAAAACGGGTTCCTTGTGAACTCTCTTATTACGAGTCATTATGACTTCGTTTTTAGTATTCGCTCGATAAATGGAGTAAATTTAAATCAGCCTAAGAATGATATCACATCTATTTACTGTTGCAGGTGTTTGTTTAGCGGCATATCAATTCCTTATGGATCATTTAATGCCGAAATTTAACCCGTCCTGGATATGACGATAAACTACATCTGCGTCCAACAGCAAGGCTTTTGATCAGGGGGTTTTGAGGAGCGTGGAACCACATTTTAATTGCTGGCGTTCCCAGGTCTTCCCTGTGATAGCCCCTGTTAGGGTCTCAACTATGGGCAAATACTTAACAAGTGTCAAAACACTATGAAAGTGTGAAGATAGGTTTTAATACCAGAAATACTTAGTAAAAAATTATTATCAGAAATACATTTTTGAAAAAAAATATTACCAGCTATAGATTTTTTTTGGAAAAAAATACCAGCTATACTGTTGTGGTAGGATCCACCTAATTTGCATAGTGGAGTACCGACCATATAAATATGGTTGGTACCGGGAAGAGAGGGAGGAATCAAGAGATTCAACCGGAGACTCTACCCGACTGCGACTCAGTCAACATATTCTCCAGGAACGGTCTTACCAGGAATATACAAAAGACTATATGTAAATATTGTGTACACTTTCTTGTTTCAATACATTTTGTTCTAAGTACATTTTGTGTTGCATTATTATTCCATGCATTAGTCAAGTTTCAACATATACATTGAAATAAAAATTACTAGCCATAAAAATCTTGTCGGCGCGAAATAAGTGGTTGATAAGCCGTAAAACAAAAAACAAACCAAAACAAAAACCTACATTTTATTTTCTTCGGAGCATTAGTAATTTCTTTTTACAAAAATATATTGCTGGTATTTTTTCTTACTATAAGAATCTATTGCTATTATTTTTTCTTACTATATTGCTGGTATTTTTACTATAAAAATGTTTATACATTCATTGTGTTTTGGCACCAGTTTGGTGGTTAACTTTTTTCCCCGTAGTTGGGAAAATAATAGGTACTACCACTCCGGGTTAGGGTGGACCTGGGAACAACACTAATTAAGAGGTGGTTCTGCGTTCTTCAAAAACTTCCGATCAGATGCCTTGTTACCGGAAGTAGCTTATTATCATACTCAGATGAATTAGACAGTCTACATAACCAGTGTCATAAAATCATTAAAATACTCCGACCTGACTTTTTTTTTTTTTGAGGTGGGAGGAATGGTGGTGCTGACCTGAAGTTTGAATCTACAGTGACTATACTCTGAAAGTTATCCCACTCCTTTCATCTGTTTATCATTAATCTCCATTACTATAATATATACATTATAATTTTGCATAATCACATGTTCAAGTTGGCAAAAATTAAAAACCAATAAATTAAGAAAGCTTAAATCCTTTCAACTGATTCCAACTGTGTTTCATGAAGCGTAATGGCATATTATAGCGTCCAATATGACACTTCGTATCGATAAATATATTCAACTAAGGTATATATGGCGTTTGCAAAGTCATTGATGCATGTTTAGAGGAAGTATTACATTGTGTGATTAGCAATTCGCAAATAGCTGTTCCTTTGCCTCAAACCAATAATCTATAGAAGAATATTTGTTAAACAATATAACATAAGAATGAATGGAGTGTCTGTTCTTTCGTGGGTCTCGTGAAAACTTGGGTCCATCCCATCATTACTCACAATGAAACCGGTCTCACTGTGGCAGGTGGCAGGTGGTAGTAAAGGCTACGGGGAATAAGATCAGATAATAGTAACGCACTAGTGAATCAGCACATTTCGTTGGACTCGCCTGTAAAGACTAAAATATAGCAATAGGCAGCCAAGCGAATAACTTATGTCTTTTCACGGCATAGCCACGTGGAGCTTGGTCGTGGTGTAATGGTTAGCAAGCGTCTTTCCAAGATTAGTTATTACTGCGTAGTGAGTTCGATCCTCATCTGAGCTGATGTTTCATAAATAAAATGTCACCGTTCTTGAAAGGGTAGCGCAGATACATTCCATGAGCGTTCATGAATGGTTCGTTTTCTATGGCTTATCAACCTTTATAGGTTATTTAAAGCCAGAAAATATCTTGAGATTATAAGATTTTTTGTGGGTGGAAAGATAATAATGTATTAGGGACACAAGTTTTATTAAATAACCCATACCTGGGGAGGAGAAAGTTATAACTTTCCCCATTTGATCTGATGTGTCAGTTATTTGCTATGCATGATACACGCTTAGGCGATCATGTATCTTTCGATACATGATTGACGAGGCAGATATTTTCCCTCAATTGGTTGCCATTTCTTTCTGTGGTAGACCAATTGCCATCCAAGGCTATAGAATCCGGTCTGTTCTGCTATTTACCCATAGCTGGGATGGTGAGAAGAAGACAATTCATACCTTTCCCAAGGATATTACCACGTAAGTGAACGTCATTCATTCCACTGGAATAAGAACTCGGCAAAGTTCAAATTACTGTTTATAAGAAACAAATCTTCGACGATCTTTCCCAAAAGATCAGATCTGCTCACGAAATGTACCTTAACGTAAACATTGACAACATACTACGAAATGGATTAAGTCCGACAATTATTTAATATATTTTCTGTTTATACGTTATTTTATTAGAATATTCGAGAAATTTCGTAGAAAATATGTACTTCTCCGACAGGAATTGAACCTGTAACCCCAATGGTACTATCAATTGATATGGCATGAATTTCTCGAACATTCATGCCGGTAAATGTAATTAATACTGTTTATTTAAAAAAAAAACAGTTTACTTAAATAAATTGTATGTATTAAAATAACATATAAAGAGAAAATATATTAAATAATTGTCAGACTTAATCCATTTCATTATATATATATATATATATATATATATATATATAACAAAAAGCTATGGGTAAATAGAAGCACAGACTGGGTCCTATAGCCTGAAGTGACAACCGGTCTAAAAGAAGGACAACTCCGAATTAAAAACCTGAGTAGGTTTGTTTGGAGACGATGTGACACACTATGTACACCATTTCTCTGTACTCGGTTTTTTTGAAGCCTTCAAATCATATGTGCGAGTCGTCTGTCTGTAGGTTTCTGTACTCTCATACGTTGAAAACGACGAGTGAGTTTATTTTATATATATACTAGCAGCATAGCCCGGCGTTGCCCGTATTTGATTAAAAAATCGTACGACTCATATAGCAATCGCTATCACTTGACTTAAAAAATTTTTGCCGTGCTGATGTTGCTACATGCTTTACTTCTTGCTTATCTCACACTGCAAATTTTTTCTAAGCTCTATACTAAACATTAAATCTGTTACGAAAAAAGAACTAAACAAAATGAAAACAAAACAATCAGCTTTAAAAAAGGACTCGTAACTCGAAAGACCGAATGAAAAAAGAATGTTAACAACAAATACTTTTTCACACCCAACCCAATTATACGGAATCAGAATCAACGTTGAGTTTAAGCAAGCGAATGAGCCAATTGGAGTAAAGTGCCATGCAGATTTAAATTTTTCCCACTTATGACGAATGCAGCTATCGATTTTTTTGCATGCTAGTTAAAATTCGTGTCAGTCAGCTGTTGGCCCTCACGCTGGCCAATAGAATCTTCCTGCCTATTCGTGGCAGCCAGCTATTGGCTCTCACTCTGGCCAGTACAAAACTACATGAAAACTGCCGTAGAAGCATGAAAAAATCGATTTATAAATTGTAAATCCGTCGAAAATTGCGGCCGTGCATTCGTTACACACACACACACCACACACACACACACATCCTGCCTTATATATATATATATATATATATATATATATATAGAGAGAGAGAGAGAGAGAGAGTATAAAATACCAAGGACGATCAACAAGGAATTTTCAAGGAAAATGAAAACAAAAAGGATACTTAGAATCAGAAAGAAAGAAAGAAAGAGATAAAGTATCTAGGGAACATGATGAGAAAAGAAAGTTTGGAAAATATGATACGGAGGCAAAAAGACAATGATAGGCGGTGAAACATCGAACTGTCGAGTATATGTGAATAAATAGCAGGTTAGGATGGATGGTAAAAATACAACAATCTCTTAGAGCTACAAAGTTGTGGAAAGACATGATCGCCCACATCTTGAAGGGACCCGGTGCATAGAAAAAGATGCGTGGTCTAAGATGTCGTCCATGAGAGACGAGTACTCAAAATCTGAAACAAAAAATACAATAGATAATAACTATGCTTGAGTAAGATCCTATTGACAGCCTAATCATAATGGTAATAATAGCCGTTTCCTTATAAGGAAGTATTCAGTATTCATTGAGAGGACATTCAGTGCAATTTACTGCAACCATGCGAGGGAGCGAATCATCTGGTAAGATCAACAGTTTGTACATGCGCAGAACGCTCAAACCTTCGGTCATGCTGACTTACGACTTCGTGCTAGCAGAACAATAGACGGCTTCCAAACAACTCCGTCTTGCAAGCCTTAGGTCAACTTGTGGTAAGATCCTCGGGCAATTTCCAAAGGAATTGTATGTTCGAATCGCCTCCCCAGCTCGATATCATCAAGAACTCACTCACCTTCCTGGTATCTCTACTATTGTTAGATTTGAACACGGGTCTCCTGGTCGGAAATCGCAAACTAGAACAAAAACGACCGTGGGTAATACTTATCTTGCAAGTTATAAATAACTTCAGATATATCTTAAACTTTCGGAATTACTATTGGTTCAAGCATCAAAGACTGCGCTTCTAAAATACGTATGTTTCTCGATTATTTTTTGTTTGCTTTAGTTACCCAGCAGCAGTGACCCGTGTAGCGAAGCAGACCGCTCCAAGACGACCTCCCCGCGACGAACAGCCGCCTTACGACTCCAACCGACGTGCTTTCGTCGCCGACAAAGGGCTGTCTCCTGCCTATGCTCCATGACCGGTCGGCGTCTGCGGTAGCGCACATAGCTGTTATCGGCGTGAAAAGTGAAATGGGCGTGTTGAGTTTCAAATCCAGACCACGTTCGCTGCGTTCCCTCACGCATAAAGCCTTGGAATCCATCTCTTTTCCTTAACTATGAGTTGAAAACAAGGCAGACTGTGACTTTTAGTATTGCTTGTTAATCAGTCAAAGGAAAATTCGAGAAAAAATTCTGAATATAAGTTTGCTTAGGTGTCGAGCTGGCAACTCCACCCCATAAAAAAAAATGAAATTTGCTGCAGAAACTACAAGAGGTGGTGAGGTTATGGCCCTAATCACCACATGGTACCATTAAATTCATGGAGGAGGAGGAATTACAACAACAATATCTGAATTTTAAACACGCTAAGATATTAAATTAAAAAGCAATCTTGGTACAGTGTAACCCGGATATAAGAGACCCAGATATAACAGAAACCCGGATATAAGAGAGATTTTCAATGGTCCCAAATTAGAGCCTGTGTTAATGTATATAAAATAGACCAAACCCGGATATAAGAGACTTCTTCTCCGGTCTTGACAACTCTCTTATATCCGGGTTACACTGTATTTAAAATATAGAAATGGCTCTTTTGTTACCTCAAGATTTTTTTTCAGGTACCATGCGTGATGCACGCAGGGGTGACCATGTATTTATCTTGGAGCGAAAAGATTTGCCATTTTCTTCAAGACTTTCTCGTTGCTTACATGATCGGTCCATGCAATTCTCAGTATCCTTCAGTCGAACTTGTTTCTGTGATATATTAGACATAGCTGAAAGTAAAGATGCATACATCGCCTTCTATATAAGTTCTCAAAGATGATTAAAAGAGAGAAGCCACTAATACACAAGTGGTTACTGAGTGTGAAAGAATTAGAAAACAAACATTATTAAGGAGAAAGAACAATATAACTGTAATCTGGAAGACAGATAACGATTGACATTGTATTTAAAATTTTGAAGATCAAAGTCGGCTGGGAATTAAGAAGCTGGAAGCGAGTTCCACAGGTGAGAAGTGCGAGAAAAGAAACATATAGCATAGAACTTACGGTTATACCTAGCCAATTCAACTGCAAAATTAGGAAAGCTTTTTGAAGTTAAATTCATGAAGTCTGGCTACTATAGAGAAGAGCCCATCCGAACAATAACCATGAAAGTATTTAGAGATAACGTATGGGGAAGCAACATAACGGCGGTGGAAAAGTGACTGACAGCACGATGCCAGGTGAGGAGCAATAACATTGCAGATTCTTCTTTGATTTTATCAAGAATTTCTAAATATTTAGCAGGTGTAACAGACCATCTGTGGCAGCAATATTCAACCCATGGACGATTTTAAAAAACAATTTTAATCAGTATCACCTCAAGCAAGGTAATACAACCACTAACATGCAAAGGGTTACAGAGTGTGGAGGAATTAAGGACAGAAACATTAGTAATGAGTAGAAAGAGAAAAGATTATTCAGGAGGACAGTAGATAGCGATTGGCATTGCATTTAAATTTTTGCAGATTAAACTTGACTGGAAAGCATGGAGTCGGAAGGGAGTTTCACAAGCGAGAGGTGCAAGAAAAGAAACTATTAGGGTATAGGTTACAGCTATATTTAGCTAACTCAGTTGTAAATTGATGCGATCTCGAAGCCAGTCTAGTATTACGCTTAAATTCATAAAATCTAGGTACCATAGCAAAGAGATCATCCGAACAGTTACCGTGAAAGTACGTATAAGAAAGGCACAGAGATGCAACCTTACGTCGGTGAGCAAGTGGCTGAAGCCGAGCCGCCAGATCAGGACGAATAACATTGCTGACCCTTCTGTGCGATTTACCTGGAGTTCCAGATAAATCGCAGGGCCACTGGACAATATATAGCAGCATTATTTTAACCATGGTCGAATGCTAGACATAATCTTTCCACTTCATGTCAGCTGAAAATGTTTGCCCGAGAAAGCGCAACGAGTCACTTTTCTGGGAGGTTAGCATCAGCCATGCTGGTGGAAGACAGAAAGGGGTTTCTCAGATGTTTGATAATGAGCGTTTTCGTTATGCAGACGTTAAAATTGAGAAACTATTCCTAATCCCACTTAATGGCACATCGTAGGTCATTTTTTTTTAAATGATCAGACTTGTTATTCAGACAGAATTAAATAGTTGCATTGGTTTCCGAGTAAAGAACTGTTATCATCAGGAAGGTCAGTGATTAAATTTAGGAAGAACGTAGGTCCAAGGAGAGACATCTGGGAGACATCTGCTTTAATGCAAAAAAATATAGATGAGTGGCCGTTCAGGAAAACTTTCATTTCGCGATTTGATAAGAAAGACTGAATCGGATCATAAATTCATCTAGAAATACCATAGCCTTTTAACTTACGAAGAAGACAGTCATGCCAAACCTTGCCAAATGCCTTCGAGATATCCAAAGTAATGACACGAGCTTTAACATTCTTATCTAAAGCTTGATAGTCTCTTTCAGCAATAATCGTTAAAACATTCGCAGTTAACCTAAACAAGCCATGTTGCTTCTCTGAATAAAAAGACCCTTCAATGTGAGATGCTAAACAAATTCAGAGTTGATTTGGGACTTTATTACTTTGCCAAAAAGTGGTAGAAGGCCGACAATTGGAATGTTCAGACGGTTCACCAGAGTTCTTAAAGACTTGGAGACCAACCTCGTGCATAAAAATATGGATTCGGTTGTATTACAAAGGATACTATAAATGGTATAATGCGTTGGATTGATGAATATATTTACTACTATTTTTCTTTTTAATGATTTCAAATGTAAAAAAAGAGCTTGATAAATAAATAAATAAAATGAAAACCTCTACAGAAAAAGAAGTTTCCTCCTTTTATACGGTTTGAATATCTAAAGAAGGAAGATGAATAAATCGGCTGAAAGGTTGTGATAAAGACAAAAAGAATCAGATCATTAGAGCGAGCTATTCTGAGAGTGTTGAAATTTGATTGGGATGTACTTTTGGAATGTTGAAAAGTTAAATGGAAATAAAAGAATTCAAGCAATGGCCTGATCTCTTGGCAGACAGGAGTCTAATAGTTTTTTTTTTGTTTGTTTGTTTTTTTTTGTTGGGTTTTTTTTTTGTGGGTTTCACTCTGAAGGTCGGATTTTACTGTAACGCATTAGAACATATTCCTAATTTGAATGGAAATTTATCGGGTCATTGAGATTCATCCATTTTCCATTTTCTTTCCGCTTGAAGAATCTATGACACATCTGGAATAGTGGCAGGGCTCAAATGATCAACGCCCTATTGTAGAAACTACTGACTGGTTTTTGATAAATTTCTCAGAATCTGGCAGGCGTCCTATGAGAGCTTTGTTAGGTCTGCCTAAAAAGTGTCGAGGGAGATGATTGGGGGGGGCGAAGTTGTAAACGCGAGTGTAAGGTAGAAGGAGGAGAAGTGGAATAAATGCTATATGTAATGGAGAAGATTTTATTCAAGCAAGGTGACGGAATGAAGAGGAATAAGGAATTTTACGGCGCACCTGGGTATTTTCAGTGAAAATTAAGGAGGAGACACATCTTGCTTATCAGATAATGTTTTGATCATGGGCCCGAGGGCACTGAAGCATTGAACGCCGTTTCAATCCGACTTTTTAAATGTCAAGGTAAGAGTAATGAAAAACAACGCCAGAATACTTACTGGGGAGGGCCTCTTCCCGGAAGGGGTTTATATTGAATGTACATTCTTTTTTAGATTGACTAAGTGAGGGCAGATTCTTTCAATACAGGAAACCGAGATAGAGAAACGTAGCTGTAAGAAAGTATCTAAGACTGCAACTTAGGACGCCATTGATTTAGGATTCTATAAGGTGGCCAGGCCTAATGGATCGTTTTCGAGGACAGCGGTCTCCCTCGGCGGCTAGTCAATCCCTGTTGCAGACGCCTGCTCAGGCGCATTTATATTTTGTCGAGAAAAAGCTCTCGATCTCCCAAACGAACACAGACCATGGAAAATAATCTTTAAAAAAAAAAAAGAGAGACATAGATTTCTTCTCTTTTTATACAACTTCGGGGATCACATGGTAACTCTTTCACGTGACAATTGTAACTAATTTCAGTGAAGATAATAACAAGCTTTTTGTTTTGTAATGATCTCAACAACACGAGGTTAAGTACGCTGCTCCTTTCTCGCCTTAACAACAGTCAATTTCTACACAGTTTTTTTTCCAGATCACCTGTGTGAAACTGTGGTTCATGATGCCACTACGCTGAGCAGTCCTTATACATATTTTCAGCGAGAAAGCGTATCATCTGGAGTGATCAGCAGTTTGAACAAAGCCTATATCCTCAACCTCGTGATCACAATGTCTATGTGCTAGCACTACCATCGACGACATCTGAACAGTCCCATATACCCAATTCCATTCAAAAGTCTTGGGTCAACTTGTGGTATTGTTTTTCAGCTATTTCCCCAAAGATGTCGCACGCTGGGGTTGTCTCCAAAAACCGATGGCAGAAATCAACCATGGTGGGGTTTGAACCTAGATTTCATGATCGGAAAGCGTTCTAACCACAAACTAAACCTTGCCATTGCTAATAAGAATTATATTTATTCGAGACATATGTAAAAATTCACAGTTGATTTATCAGATTTAACTACTTATAGGTCATTAAATCTTGAATTTATATTTTCTTAAAATAACTTGAGCGGATATCTTACCAGTTCAAAAAGTGAAAATTGCTTAGCTCGCGTTTGTTACTAGCGAAAACATGAATCCTTTCCCACTGTTATTGCTTAAATAGTAGGGTAGACTGATTTCTTAATCTTCCTGTGGTAGCTACTCTAAGTATATGAATACTCTGAAATTCAAAACCGTGAAGAAAATAAGAGGACTCGTTTCACTATCTTTCGCAATATTTTAACGCCTCTCAAACGAAACTGCTCTCTATTAATGGCTGATGCTAACCTCCACTAAACTGACTCACTGCAACTTTTCGGGCTAATGTCGGCTGACATGAAGTAGAAAGACTATATTGAATCCATTGCTAGGTCAGTTGATAAGAAAGTTCGTTCACTGTGTCCTGCGAGACAATTTTTTTTTATCCTGAATTTATCTTACATATCTATAAGTCGACCATTCGTTCATGCTTAGAATATTGCTTACACATATGGTTCGGTTCTCCTACTATGTATCTAGAGATCCATGATAAAATCCAAAGAAGAATCAGCAATATTACTAGTTCTGATCTGTCGTCTCGGTTTCAGTTCGTAAAGTTACCTCCCTGTGCTATTTCTACAAATACTTCCATGGCAATTGTTCGGATGAGCTCTTCATTAGGGTACCTAGACTTTACGAATTAAAACGAAGTGCTAGACTGGTGTCACGGTCTCACCAAAATACATTTCAGTTGGCGAGATGTAACCGTAGGTTCTATGCTAACATTTTTTTTTCGCACTTCTCGCTTGTGGGATTCTTTCCGGCTTCTTGTTTTCCAGCCAAATTTAATCTTCAAAAATTTAAATGCAATCTTAATCTCTTTCTGCTGTCCTCTTGATTACCCTTCTTTTGTTCTTGCTTTTTGGTAAAGTTTCTGTTTACTAATTCTTCCACACCCAGTAACATCTTATGTCCTAGTGGCTTTACTGCCTTTCTTGGGTTGTAATCGACAAAAAAAGTCACGGCAATTCACGAACGATAAAGGAAAAGGAATTTCTGGAGAGCCATAAATGCCTGCGCCCTGAAGAGAGAGAACATTTAAAATGAAAAGGATCAACTCGAAATTTAGTCGTGGTGTTTTTTTAAATGTTACCTAATTCGCCATTTGTAGTCCAATCTAAACATCTTGGTTGAAAGACAAGTTACACTTCCCTATACAAGACCTGTATAGTTCTAAAGACCAGTCAAATGAGCTGTTTGGTTGCATTTTTAGATGTCATAGGTCACTGGGTTAGATGAGGCAGTTACAATTTCAAAAAGAAACAAACGTTTCCGGCGCATTTATTAAACAAATTTAGTTTTGGTACCAACGATTGCATTGGACTGAAATAAAAATGATTTAATCAAATACGGACCGCATTAAAAGATAGTGAGACGACACGATTTCAGCCGAACGATGAACGAAAACACGATAGAAAAACTGAATACAATGTTTGTCGGAATATATATATATATACAGTGTAAACTAGGGCACCTCGAGATGGTGTAATGATTAGCAAGCTTGTACCGCTAGAACATTTACAACTGAGTAGTGAGTTCGATCCTCACTGGGTGCCCCTTACTTTCGCCCTTGTGCTTCTTCCAAGCTACTCTTGGAAAATCCCTATATACAGTGCAACCTCGGTTCTTGAATGTCTCACAAGTCGAAGAAATCGGTTTTCGAACAGAAAATTCAAGATGAAAATGCCTCGGTTATCGAAGAAAATTTCGGTTCTCGAACAACATTGCCGAAGCGAGTGAACCCGAACGGAATATTTTCTGACTTGACCGCCGTATTGTATACATTCGTGTATTGTGGCGTGCTTTTCTTTTCCAATTTTATTGTACTGTGCCTTTTTTCTCTACATTGATTCATATTGGAAAAATAGTTTCGGTTTACGAACATTTCGGGTTACGAACGGCTTTGAGGAACGAATTAAATTCGTGAACCGAATATATATATATATGTTTGTGTGTGTGTGTGTGTGTACATTATATATATATATATATATATATATATATATATATATATATATATATATGTCCATCCCACAAAATGTTTAATATCTAAAAACCACTAAACTAATTGAATTTCTTTTTTTTACAGGTTTTCAGATAAGACGTTTAGCAATCGTTACACCATTTGATTTAAAACCCTTTGAATTATTCAGCTAGAAATAGAACAGGTTAAATTCGTTCTGTGTCAGCCGCACTGTCTTCCCGAATGCGCAATGATGAGAGGAGAATTATCATTCAGGCCTTCCCTAATGTTACCAACATTCATACTCTAGCTTCCATTTTCAAAGTCCATTAAAAATCCATCAAGCGAACGGTAAATAAGGAAAGAAAAAAAAAACGGGAACAGTAGAGACGAAAACTAGATCAGGTGGTCACAACAGAAAGAGAGATCATTATTTGAAATTAGATCTAAAGAGATCGATTAGAAAAGATCCAACTCAGTCCATAAGACGTTTGGCACGTGAGAGGGGAGTTTCATCTATGACAGTCCAAAGAGTAGTGAGAATGAAATCGTACGTGAAACGTCTGAGGCAAATTGTTACTCCAGGATAGAAGGTTAGAAGCTTTGAGGGCGAAGATCATCTTGAATAAGTTGAAAAATGATCCTGGAATATATATATATATATATATATATATATATATATATATATATATATTAACTTTATATCAATCCCTCATGAGCTTTCGATCTTTAGCTGTGATTGATTGATGATGAACAATGTCAATTTCATTTATGAAACGCGGTTCTTCTGTTAAGCTTCGAGAGTAATTATTCATGCTTATTTCTCAAAGTAGAGTCCAGTAGCGTTATAAAAACCTCAGAGAATTCCAGTAAGATATTTTTAATCATTTCTAAGATACAACGGTTCAAAATTTAATACAATTGGACAACTTATTTGTTACATCCAGTATATATATATATATTTCCGAGGGTTCAGTTCCACATTCCAATCACCCGAAGAAGGCCAGAGCGTACAACGGCCGAAACGTTGTAATAAATATGCTGACAAAGATGAGGACAATAGTCCGAATAATCTAAATAATATATATATATATATATATATATAGATAGATAGATAGATAGATAGATAGATAGATAGATAGATAGATAGATAGTACAAATGACAGGACTTACATTTGGAGAATATATGGAACAATAAGTTTGTAAATAAAATAGAGAAGTTTTGGTTGGATTAATGGATAGACGGACTACTGGAAATTGTTCTTATAGAGATTTCCTAAGAGTAGCTCAGATATGGCACAAGGTCAAAAGTATGGAGCACTGAATGAGAATCGAACTCACTCTCTCTCTCTCTCTTTATGTGCTATGTCTTGTAAGGACGTAGGTTATTATGGCTCCCCACCTCCTTCTATCCCTTTCAGCTCTCAACAATTTCCTTCCGTCTGCTTCCTTCCCCAAACCACGTCTATCATCCACTTGCTTAAGTCCGCCAGGTATGTCACGCGTTGTTTTCCCTTGTCTCTCATTCCCTCTATTCGACCCTTGTGTATCAGATTCTCCAGGCCCTCCTATATTATCATGTGTCCCAGAAACTTCAGCTGCCTCTTCCAGATATTAAGTATAACTCAGTAGTAATTGATCTAAAGAGAGAAGCTTGCTAACTATTACTCCACGTCAAAGTTGCCCTGGAAATTCCCTTTATACCTGAAAAATAGATTTATATAAACGCAAATAGACTGTAAATTTCAATAAAAAGATTGTGTTAAATGTTAATCGGATTAAAAGAAGGACAGAGTTTTGGAAATCGGATTAGCCTGCATGTACTTGAATTGAACTCTGGAAATGCTCTGAAAGATTTTTTTTTTTTTGTTTGTTTGTGTTTTTTTTTACAATTTTTATTTGTTTTCTTTCTTAATCGAAATGAAAAGCTTAAATACGTTTTGACGTTGGTGAGGGACAAAAGACTGATTCTTTTTGTGTTCATTGCTAAAATATGTTTCAGAAGAGCTCATTAAGTTTGTCTTTTTAACTCCCTTCCAAATTGCAACCTGACATAACTTATCCTGTTGCTCATGACATTTTTGAATAACATAATCATTCAAGTCCGGTGAATTTACAAAAAGACAAGAACAAGAAACCTTATCTGGGTGGAGCGTTTCACAGCAAATTTGGACGTAAAAGTGGGTTGAGATTTTCCAAGAATAAAATTTAGTCCTGAGATGAAACATTGTCATGAATGATTCAGGCTGATATCCTTGTCAGCGTTATTTCTGCTGGCACGCTCTCTGAGAAGCAATGTGATTATTATTATTATTACGAATTATTTACGCTAGTATCCTCTTCATTGTTGTTTCGATCACAACGTTGCAGCCGGTATATTTTTGGCCTTCCTATAATGACGTTTCTCCGGAATAAAGTAATTATTCCTCGCATTATTCAGATTAATACTCTCATCTTTGTTGTGGAGATTAATAAATCATAGTCGGTATTCTCTCAGGCGTTCAATGACTTTATCATTATTATTATTATTATTATTATTATTATTATACGCAAGGGGTTACAGTGGATTGAGAACAAGAGTAAAGAGGCGTGTTTGAGGAAAGGTTACAGAGAAGGGCGAGGAACAAGCTCAGAGAGTCAGATGTCGATTGACATTACACTTGAATATTTAAAGATTATAGTCATCGGGGAAGCAAGTAAGGGGAAGGGAGTTCCATTGATGGGAAGTGCGGCAGAAGAAGCTGTTTGAGAAGAAGAGGAGGTTATATTTAACCGTTTTGACAATGAAATGGTGGGACAGAGATGCCGGCCTGGTAGCACGTTTAAACTTATGTAGTCCGGGAACCAGCGAAAGTAGCTCGTCGGAACAGTTGCCGTTGAAAATATTTGTAGAAGAGACAGAGGGAGGCCACAGTACATCTGTGGGATAGCGATTGTAGACTAGATGCCAGATCAGGACCTATCATCTTGCATATTCATTTCTGGATTTTGTCAAGTACCTCGAGACGTATGGTGGGAGCCCCAGACCATATATGACATTAATATTTTATGCAAGGACGGATGGTTGATTTATAAATTTGAAGGATGGACTCAAGCGAGAAAAACTTTCTGGCACGACACATAGAGCCAACTTTCCTTGCTTCTTTGGAAATATTCACTGAGTGTTGAATAGAATTCGCGTATGTAATTTATTTGGATAAAATAGAAAAAAGAAAGATAGAACCTGTTTTTTTTTTCTCTACTAAACTTTTATAAATGATAAACTGAGATTATAAAATAACTCATTGTCATTATTCCATTTGTTATTCGAACTAGGATCCTCGTCCTTGTTGTTTTTATCACAGATTTTCGGCTAGAGTTTTCTTGATTTTTCCATGCTTCCGTAAATCTGAAATGAATATTTGTTCTTATTCTACCAATTACTCAATCTAATGTTCTCATCCTTGCTGCTTCCATCATTACCGTTCGGCAGATGCATTCTTCAGTCTTCATCATTGTGTTCTATCCTCTATCATTACAAGAGCCAGATCAGGCCTGAAATGGAATATTGCTGTCATATTTGGGCAGGAACTTCCCAGGCCTTACTTTCCATTCTCGATATTGAAATATAATAAATATATTTGGTACTCTATATCATTTTTATAATCCAAGATACTGCCATTTAAAATGTATTCCATCATTATGTGACAATATATAGATATATAAAGCATGATTATATATATATATATATATATATATATATATATATATATATATATATATATATATATATATATATATTTATGTGTGTGTGTATAAAGTGAACATAGAGTCAACACTTAGAGGCGACAGTCTGTTTTATGCTAGATGCAATCGTCAGGCCTGACGATTGCATCTAGCATGAAACAGACTTTCGCCTCTAAGTGTTGATTGATTTATGTTCACTTTTATATTTACACACGCTCTATCTCTGATATTGAGCACTTTATCCCATAAATATAGCATCTTAAGACTATATATATATATATATATATATATATATATATATATATATATATATATATATATATATATATATATATATATATATATATATATATATATATAAACACTATACAATATTATATAGTACTATGTATCATTACTACATATTAATATATATTACTATATATTATTACTACATATTAATATATATTACTAAATATTATTACGATGCATTATTACGGAGGCACGGTGGAGTAATGGATAGCCGTTTGGCTTGAAGTATAGGAGAGCCGAGTTCGAATTCCACTCGAATCCATTATTTGTGAAAGGTATGAATTCTCTTCTTCTCCCCCCAGCTATGGGTAAATAGAAGGACAGACCGTGTTCTATACACTGGATGGTAATTTGTCTATCGCAGAAGGAAATGGCAACCTACTGAGTGAAAAATCTGCCTCGTCAGTCATGTATTGAAAGAGTCATGATCTCCTTAGCGTGTATCACGCATGGCACATAACTGAACGTATGTATATATATATATATGTTTATATTTATTTCCTGAGAAATTACTATCTTTTACATATATATTAAATATAATCTATGGTGGGTTGGTAGGCATGCAAATCAATAAATCCGCAGATGAAAATGAAAAATAAGTTTATTGTATGCAACAGATATTTATTTTCAACAAAACGCCTCTCTTATTCTCAATGGTGAATCAATTTCATATAGAACATTATGCAGTGAAAAATCCAGATCAAAATCCAGGTAATAACTATCTGCCAGGCTACGGATATATTGATCCACTCTCGTATAACAATCCCGGTTAAGTAGGCCCTTTTGTAATCGTTCACTCTGCCTTTGAGTAGAATTAACAATTCTACTCTCGTAACTCCGTGCCTTTCCCATTGTTCGGAGTGCCGGTCGCGTGAAGGGAACTCTCAAATATCTGCAGCAGAGTCCGAAGGAAACGGGTATTTTAAATTAGAAGGCCGAAAGGAAGCGACTTTGTCGCGTACTTTAGTAGTATGGATTCGCCATATTAAATCAGTGACCTTGTGTCACATTATGCCAATGAGGGACGCAAATGAATATTCGCCACCCCCACGCGCACACTTCAAGAAAAAAAAAAAAGGACCTTTTGGTGGCAGTTGTTTTCTGTGAGTAAAGAAAGTATGTCAAAATTAACGATGTTTGCCCTTGAATAGACCACGGGAGACATAATATATATATATATATATATATATATATATATATATATATATATATATATATATATTAACAAGCCTGACCCCACAATTTCTTTAAGGTTTAAGCTGGATAGATTTCACGTGACTCAGTGAATCGAAAATTCAATAGCGGCTGTGATTCATGCAATTGATGGGCTAATATAAAAATGATGTTTCAATGACTCGTAAAAATATATCAATAAAAAAGTCACCCTTTGAATATCAACTTTCTTTCTGTATAAAGTACTTTTTTATTCAAATATACCCAACATTAAAATAAAAATTTGGGAATTATATATACTTTTATGGTGTTCGAAGCCACTTTACACTTGGTGCAAAGTGTAATTTTCAGCAAAATTCTACTTTATTCACGCGGCAAGTATAACCTACTTTAAAATAAAAATGTATCCATTTGCATTTTCGGCCTTGGTGTAATTTTTAGCAAAATCTTGCTTTATTTATGCAGCTAATATAAATTAATTTAAAATAAATAATTAAGAATTATATACATTATTTTGTTTTTTGACGCCTCTTTAAATCTGGTAAAAGATGTTATTTGCTATAAAATCTTACTGTATTCATGTGACAAATTTAACAATCGCTAAATTTAAAAAATGCGTATTATGCAAAATTTTACGGGATTCGATGCACCGTTACACCTGATGCAAGGTGTAATTTTCAACAAATCCTAATTTATACACGCGTCAAATATAACCTTCGCTAAAATGAGAATTTGGGGATTATATACACTTTTATCTTGTTTGAAGCCCCTTTACACTGGTATTTACTCATTCCCCCACAAGAATGAGATGTGACACAAGGCCGGATTAATGTGGGGACCCGAGCGCGTACACTGGGTAGGGACAAAATTGCCCACAGCCACCGCAACCGTCGGTTGCGCTGGCCTCGGTGCGAGCACCGATCCCTCCCTCTTGTGCAATGGGAGGGCGCGGCCTCGGGCAACTGTTCCCTAGGGCTGGGCACCTCTCAGTATAATTTTCTCAGTTGCCCCTCTGTCCTTTGACAGAGAAGCCCCTGAGCGCACTCTGTTCAAGGACAGAGACGCAACTGAGAGATAATAAATAATGCAAAATCCCCCAAACGAGGGATTTACGCACTGCCCCTTTACACTTGGTACAAGGTGTCATTTTCAATAAAATCATACTTTATATACACGGCAAATATAACCCCTTCTAAAATAAAACTTTATACACTTTTACGG
>CAHIKZ030000691.1:930000-1035000 GCA_903632075.3 Acanthosepion pharaonis
CAGCGATGTGCCCTATTCTAATGGTTCAGTAGACCTGTGGTGTGACGAAAAGTAAATTTCCCCACGTCATACTTGACTAACTGTGTCAGTTAATACTTGTTAGTAAATTATATTGTAGGAAATGATCTCAGTTTTATTTTGTAAGATTTTTAAACATTTTTTTTTACTTATATTTACTATTTTTACTTATACTTACTCTTTTTTCTTCCCAGACACCTCACCGTGGTGTAATGGTTAACAAGCTTGTCTCGTTAAAACAATTACGATTGAATCAATATACGACTGGATAAATATATTTACTATTTTTGTTCCAGCCAATGAATTGCTGGTGAAAAAAAAAATTTACTAAGCATTGCGCTACGGTAGGCTCTCGAAAAGTTACACGTGTAATTTGAAAGTTTTTTATATTGACCGCGTGTGTAAACCAGCATTATAACTAAACTGATTGCTCAGCTGATGGCTTCTGTTTTCAAATCAGACTTTTCTTTCTTCAGCTCAAACCAAGGGATATAAATTAAGAGTGATCTGTAGTCCTGCCTATGACCTTTCCCGAAAGTGCATGAAAATAACGAATCAGGGACAGTAGTGTTCCTGGCTTGGTGGCGGTTGGTTGACTCTCGTGAACGTGATAGTATGGTGTACGGGGTCGAGATAGCTCTCCATTTAGGGTACAGGTGCGCTGAGAATAGGGGGCATTTTTTAATGTGATGGCAGGCTGAGTAATTAAAGGACTCGCTGACGGTGTCAACCAAGGACGGTGCAAGATTCTCGTGCACCCACCAAAACTATGATTCGGGCCCTTCACTCTACTAAATTCCAATTGTCATAAGGCAGTAGCCATATAGAATATTTTTATTTTATTTTAAGCTAATTACGTACACAATTGGATCATATGCAATATACCAAAAAACATTCAACTAAAAAAATGAAAAAAAAAAAATAGAATGTATCTAAATAAAACTTAGAGACAGCCATCTTAAATCATTCCATCTTAAATAAATCAACAATGATTTGCGTCAAGTTTTAATATCAATTTGAGATTTTTCTTGTTAAAAAGTTTAATAATTTCAACACATTCAACATTATGGGTAAAAAAATAACGAATTTTATATAGTGTATTTTGAGACTTAGCAAGAGCATAACAATTTCACAGATAGAGACAAAAAAAAAAAAAAAAAAAGATCCCAGGGTGACGCTAAAATCCGCGAAAATTTTTCATCCTTTAATTTGTAATGTATAATATGTAGGTAGAAAAATGTTGATAAGATAGCGAGGCTTAAAAAAAAGCACCGGCCGGGGCCCCTTAATCATGCTTCCCCCTGGTTGGGGGTTCGGGATAGTACGAACCGGTCCTGCGTGATGGTATGGTGTCCGGGGTCTGGTGATAGCTGTCTCTGACCTCTTCAGTAGAAATTCTCCAATTAGGGTACAGGTGCGCTGAGAATAGGTTTTTCTTTTTTTTTTTCTTTTTTTTTTACCCTGATGGCAGGCTGATTAATTAAAGGACTCACTGACAGTGTCAACCATAGATGCTACCGGCAAAACTAGGCCATTCTAGGAAGCTTACAGGTGACTTGGCCTTGACCTATATTTGTGGTTTGGGGACAAAGGTGACAAGGAGGTCGAATGGTAAAATGTTAGCGGTTGCTTGGTATGTGACTCTCTGCTCACTTCGGAGTTTGCCTCTGTCTTGTCAGTCTGCTTGTGTGTATCTCAGGAAACAACCCAGGCAGGCCAGAGGTCGTAGTTCCCCTGTCACTGGTAAAGGTCATTGTAAATTAGGGTATAAAGAATTTGTTCAGCGGTTTAAAGTGGGACACAGAAAGCAAATCATTGTGTGTCTTTTGCAGGTGCTTTCTGTTTGTTGTTATTTTCCCCATAAAATTGTCAGCACAAAAACAACACCCGAATTTTGTGTTGTTGTTTACAATTTAAAAGTTCTTTTTTTTTGTTTTTTTGTTTTTTACTTTTATAAACGCTATTGGATTCACGTGTTTGAATAGACATCCCTGATTTTTAAACAATAACTGACGTCTACCGGCACGGGCATTCGAGAGTTTTAATAATTTGTCTTTCAGTAGAAATCCGAACTTGCGTCCCACTTATATTAGTGAAACCAAAATTTTTCTAATAATCATTTCATTCCAAGCAAGGTAATAAAGCCACTAAGACACACAGGTTTACTGAAGAGTGAAAAATACGGAAAAGAAACATTACTTAGAAGCGAGAACAATAAAATAAACGAAGGAAGAAGACAGTAGATAACGACTGACGCTGAATTTAAAATTTTGAAGATTAAAGTTGGCTGGAAAGCATTAAGACAGCAGTAAGTTCCACAGGCGAGAAGAAACTCTTAGTATAGAACTTACGGTTACAAAGTTTTCAAACCAGATATGCTTTCGACCGCAGATAGATAGATAGATAGATAGATATATAGATAGATAGATATGAATAGCCTGAGCGAGCTAGTTAGATAGATAAGAATCGACAGATAGATAGATATGAATAGACTGAGCGAGCTAGCTGGATAGATACGAATCGACAGAGATAGATAGATAGATAGATAGATAGATAGATAGATAGATAGATAGATATGAATAGACTGAGCGAGTTACCTGGATGGATACGAATCGACAGAGATAGATAGATAGATAGATAGATAGATAGATAGATAGATAGATAGATAGATAGATAGATAGATATGAATAGACTGAGCGAGCTCGCTAGATAGATACGAATCGACAGACAGATAGATAGATAGATAGATAGATAGATAGAGATAGATACGAATCAACAGATAGCGCGAGAAATGTAAATGACTACTTGTGGTTATTTATAATTTTTTTTTATTTATAAAATATATTGAGATATAAAAAGGAATAAAGTGGAATAATCTCAAACTTTTAATGGCTGTCATTTCGGCAACAAATTTCTATTCGTATCAATTAATAGAATGCATTTTTAAAACCATTTCATCCCAAACAAGGCGATAATTCCACTATGACGCGAGCGGGGGAGGGCGGTTACTAGGAGTGGAAGAGAACGAGAAGAAGAGAGAAGAAAGAACAATAAAGGAAAACAGTTCAGGAAGACAGAAATTGGCGATTGACGTTGCATTTAATTTTTTTGAAGATTGTAGGTGGCAGAGAACTAAGAAATTCAAAGGGGTTTCCACGGGCGAAAAGTGAGAGAAAATAAATCATTAGAATAAAACTGACGGTTCTAGCTAAAGACAGTTACGACTTAAATACTAGGCAAGACTTGACATTTAGTTTTGGATAGTAATTACTCTTCTAAGATAGGAAAACACTAAATTCAATGCAACAGGGAAGCCATGTGAGAATCCTTACCAAGAATTCATGGCAATTCACAGACTATAACTAAAAAAGAATCCGTGCAGAGTCATTTATTTCTAATTTAATTTTTTTTTCTCCTTTTTTGAGTTACTATTTATGGTAGCTGCATTTTATTTTTGTCCCATTACCTCTTTTTTTTTATATGTATTTTTATAACAGTCAGTCAGTTATGTGCCATGCGTGATACACGCTTAGGCGATCATGTATCTTTCGATACATGACTGACGAGGCAGATTTTTTTTTTCCTGCAGTAGATTTGCCATTTCTTTCTGTGGTCTTTCTTGCCATCCAAGGTTAGTAGAATCCGGTCTGTCCTGGTATTTACCCATAGTTGGAAGGAGAAGAGGAGGATTCATACCTTTCTCAAGGGTATTAGCACGTAATGGATTCGACTGGAATTAGAACTCTGCTCTCCGATTTCTCAATCCGAGCCGCTATCCATTACTTCGTTTTTATAACACTGCTTAATACTTTTACCTTCAATAAGATCTTCTTCTTCTTCTTCTTATTATTATTATTATTATTATTATTATTTCTGTTGTATACACATTCCCTTCCTGGTCGCTAAGGTCAGAAATGGCTTCATGACATTTTCCACTGATCATTTTTGTAAAAAAATTATTATTATAAAAATATTATTATTATTATTATTACAGTGTAACCCGGATATAAGAGACCCGGATATAAGAGAAATCCGAATATAAGAGAGATTTTCTCTGGTCTCAAATTAGAGCCCATACTTACCTAAACAAAACAGACCAAACCCGGATATAAGAGAAACCCGGATAGAAGAGACTTCTTCTCCGGTTCTGACAACTCTCTTATATCCGGGTTACACTGTATTAATATTATATCCTCTCTCTCACTCTTAGATGATTCATGTTGTGGAGTAAATAGTACACACACAATGACTATATGAACTAGTCCAAAACTATAAATAAAGAGTTTCAGGTCACATGTAGAAAAGAGGAAGCGGTTTCGAGTCAGGCTCGCGGCAGTCTTGTCGAACTCTCTGCGTTCGGACGGAAAGGAACCTAGACAAGGTTATTCCGAAGGTCAGTGTCTCGTCTGGGAAAGAAGACAAACCCGACCCCGTGTATGTGGGGTCTACGAGGAATTTTTACCCGAGCTTACAGGCTCGGAATCGCCCCACGTAAAAACCGGCTTTGTGTTACATCCTTCCTTTTGGGGGAGGTTTGGTAAATAGCAGCCGCTTAGAGTCAATCTTCAAACTAACCCAAAGAGTTGTGAGTTCAATACCTGGTTAAGACAGTGGAGAACTTGGAAAGGGGAATTAACAGGAGGTAACTGATGACATCCATTATACATGGCACGTGGAACTAGAACAGTCTACGCCAGCGAGAGAATTAAAGGGTTCAGTTCGATATTCCAACCACCTGAAGAAGGCTGGAGCGTACAACTGCCGAAACGTTGTGATAAATATGGCAACAAAGATGAGGACAATAGTCTGAATAATGTAAATAGTGTTTTATTTTTACGTTTTGATTTTGTTTTATTTTGCCTATTTTTTGTACCGCCTATTTTCTTGCGAGCTATTTGTTTTGGGGTGTGTCCCCGGCTAAAATGGCTGTGTTGTATCAGCAGCTGAATCAACCAGTATGTTCTCATACCTCAGCATGGGCGACAGACAGGACCCCAGAAAGGGAGCCTGAATATTACGTAGCGGTAATAAGTACCAGGAATAAATTTCAGGAAATGAACTCCTGACTATTCCGTCGGACTAAGAGGCGATTTCGTAAAAGACAATTTCCCTGCTTACATCTGATGTAAATACCAGGAAGTTGGTGTATGGTAGCATTGGAGTGTTTGAACATTATAGTGAATGTATTGAAAAGGAGGTCACTCGCAATGTGGGACATCTTGTTGACATCAAAAGATGTGGAAAAAGCACTAGCAGGAAGCATCCTGTGAGTCGGTGAGGATGCAAACTGAGTATATGGGCACCGGAAGGACCAAGATCCCTTTACATAGAGTGCTCATGGATGTAGAGGACCTTGTTGGAGACTTCTTCAGGGATTATGGGCAGATGAAGGAGGTTGCGTCACTAAGTAGTAAAACAGGCAATGCCACTGGGTATATAATTCAGCAGGTGACAATGTCCCGTAAGTGTTTTTTAGAGGTATCCGACACTTTGACGAGTCGAGATCGGGCGATCCTCATCGTTGTAGACGATCATCGACCCCACTGCTGGTCCTGTGGCGCCGCGGAACATATATCTAAGGCGTGCCCCGCTAAGAACACGGCCCACAGCATCGCCCAACACCAGTAACAGTAGAAGCGGTGGAAGGAGGTCTTGAGGAGAGGACAAAAAGTGGCAACTCCTCCTTCCCAACAGGATGTCCCACGGCAGCACCAAAAGCGGCGGGAGCGGAAGCGGCAACAGCAAAAACATCAAAAACACCAACATAAACAAGAACAGCAACAAAAGCAGCAACAGAAACAACAAGAGCTGCAACAACACAAACAACAGTAGCAGCAACAACATCAATTTTGGAAAAACTAAGTACGGATTCAAGCACAGTAAAGAAAAATACGAATTGTTTTTCCTGAAAAATCAAATACAAATTGACCAAAAAACGTTCAACAACCAGATCTGTCGAGAACAAGTGCAATTAAAAATATACTTCCACCAACAAATGTTACGACGTTACAAGCTTTTCTAGGAGTGATTAATTACTATCAAATATACGTACATAAAATGCATAATTTGAGAACGATCTACTTAAAAGGGAGTAAAGTGGAACTGGAATGATAACTTTATCATTAGCACACTAATATAGAAATAGAATTTGTAGTGACGTCAGATTCTAGTGAGTATGATATTGAAGCCGTGATTTTACACAAATACGATAGCGGTAAAATGAAAGCCTTCACTCATGCTTCAGGCTCGCTTCTACCAGCAGAGAAAAATTACAGCCAGATAGAAAAAATGGGTCCAAACTATATTTACTGTAAAGAAATTTCATAAATTTATTCATTGAAGAAATTTTAGGATGAAATTAGAAAACAGGCCTCTATTAACAATATATGGTTCAATGAAATCTGATTGATTCTATGTGTGATTATTTCTTTGTATGTAAATTATATGCTGCCTAATGTTTTATGTTTATAAAAAACTATCGATCCGCAGTACATGAAAATTCCGATAAAAAAAAACTACTACTAAGACAGTACACTATATTATTGAACTATATGCTTAGTTCATGGCATATTAACTGAATACATTTGTAAAAATAGAATACGTGGATTTAACACATCACAAGAAATATTTAAATAAAATTCTCACTTAAAATTTTGAAAAACTTAGCATTGTGTCTTTGCACGTTCCGAGATCTTACACAACCGTCAATAATAGCAGATATTCAAAAAAAATCTTTCGGTCGACAAACAATTATTTCGTCTTCAAGTTTTTGATTTTATAAGGAAAAAAACAACACATGCCTGATGATGAATAGAAGACTATTCGTAAGTACTAGCATTTTAAGAACACATAAACTGGAAACAACAGACATCAATTTTATAGACGAGGATCACTTCACTCTATGGATTAACAGTATTTTAATGCATACTTTATACTACTAGCGATGGATGTCGCCAATAATCGCATTAATATTTCTGATTGATTCTATGTGTGATTATTTCTTTGTATATGTATGTATATATATATATATATATATATATATATATAGTCGACTCTCCCGTCGAGATTCGACGTATGAAGGTCAAGCAGATCAGTTTCCAGGAAACCGACAGCCCAACACCGGCACATGAGATTTGATTATAGTGGTGAAGACCTCGTGCAGGACCATCCACACTTTTTGAAGGGACGAATACAGAGACCTGGTGCACCGAATGCCACAAGGTTCCCAAACGACCCTCCGCAGGTTTTGAATTCAGAGTTGTCCTTCTCCTAGACCAGTTGCCATCCAAGGCTATAGAACCCACTCTGTCCTGCTATTTTACCCATAGCTGGAAGGAGAGAAAGAGGATTCATACCTTTCCTATATATATATATATATATATATAATTATTTTTTATAAAAATAAATTATAACATAAGTATGTTATAAAATCACTACAAAAATAGCCATTTTGTTTCAAATTTATTTTATTTTCAACATCATCACTTGATAAGACACAGAGTGTGTTGAAACGAAATGGCTATTTTTGTAGTGATTTTATAACATACTTATGTCATAATTTTTTTTATAAAATTAATTATATCTGCTCTACTTTGTATTGAGCACTCTTTTAAGAATAGTAATTGTTGGTTATTGGAATTCATTCCGTATATACCAATTATATACTTTATATATATATATATATATATATATATATATATATATATATATATATATATACCTTCTTATTAGACTATGACTTTACAATGGAGTACCAAATGTCTAAGAAATTAGATCATGCGCATGTATTATCAAGGTTAATACTTAAAAATTCTTAACAATTTGAGGAAATGGTCATTGCAGCACTAAAAAGCGAAATGGAAACGAAAGAAATGTACAATGTTTGACGAGAGTTATCAGTTATCTTGGAAGAAATAAAAGCTGAAAATGATATCTTTAATGCAAAATTAAAAAAAAAAACAATTGAATTAAAGTAAAGATTGAAATCCAGGGTTAAATGCTTATTCGATATGCAACGGTGTAGTAATGTGCGGGCAAAGGTTTCTAATACCAAATGTTTTAAGACATTTTTATGTTTATAGATTCTTTTTATAGATACAAATATTTAAGTAAATGCTCTGTTTATAATAAACAGTATTAATTGATACGCCATGAGCAGATATGAATGTACGTGAGAGATTCATAGAAGATTGAAGTTCAAATACAGTAAATTCGTCCTTGCTAACCGAACGCTCCTCTGTGGCCAAATCGGTTAAAGCTAAATCCGTATAGGATACAGGTTCGAATTCTGTCGGAGGACGGATATTTTCTGTGAAAATTTCTCGGACATTCAGGCCGGTAAATGTTGCTTAATACTGTTTATTATAAACAGAGCATTTACATAAATATTTGTATCTATAAAAAGAATGTATAAACATAAAAATGTCTTAAAATAATTGTCGGACTTTGTCCATTTCATAACACCAAGCGTGTTACGGAAGTGAATATTGAAGGATTTTCATAACGGACATCCTGGTATTTCAAGAATGAAATCTGAGAAGTTTCGAATATTGGATCAGAATGGACCAAGGTATTGAAAAAAAAATTGCAAAGGTTGTGCTCTGGCAGTAAAACTACCTATCACAAAGATAGATACGTTGTGGTCAAGACTGCATATAGATTTTGCAGGTACTATGAATGAATCACATTATCTTGTGGTAGTTGATAGTTTCACAAAATGGCTGGAAATTTATACGTGTAAAAATCCAACATCTTCAGTGAGAGTAAATTTCTTGCATGAATTGTTTGCGAGATATGGCATACCAGATGCCATAGTCTCTGATAACGGAACGCAATCTACGTGTAAAGAATTTGAAGACTTTTGTTATATGTTCTCCATTGAACATATTACGACCTCGCCGTATCACCCAAGGTCAAAAGGACAAGCGGGACGGTATGTGGGAACATTCAAAAGAGTGTTGAAGAAATCAAGTCTTGAGAAAGTAAAAGAGACAGGATTTACAAATTTTCTGAGAATTTGCCGTGTAACACCTAACCCCATACATCATCAGGCATGTCGCCGGCGGAATTAATGTTTGCTAGAAAAGTAAATTCGATGTGCAACAAATTATTGCCAAATTGAAAAACACGAATGAATAACAAAAACGAGACGAAAATTTTCAAGGTCATCGATATAATGATCTTTAGAGCATATAAGGATGGCAAAGAAACATGGGAAGACAACATTATATCAGTAAGAATCGGTAAGTTAATTTACATGGTAAAACAGAAAAGATTAGAAAATAAAAAGCACCATAATCAACTGAAAAAAGGTTCAATGACGAAAGGCCTGAAACATTGGAAGAACCGATAAAAATGCTATAAGATGAATTCGATTTGCCAAAAACCGCAACAAGCCGTGAAACCTACAAGGAGAAGTTTCAGAAAAATAAAACATTACTGAAGAACTGCAAGTGGATCAGAGATGAAGTTTAAAATAAAGCATAAAGCATTACTGAAGAACTGGAAGTGGATCGGAGATGAAGTTTAAAATAAAGCATACGGAAGCATTACTGCAGAACTGCAAGTGGATCAGAGATGAAGTTTAAAATATAGCATACTGAAGTATTACTGAAGAACTGCAAGTGGATCGGAGATGAAGTTTAAAATAAAGGATAAAGCATTACTGAAGAACTGCAAGTGGATCAGAGATGAAGTTTAAAATAAAAAATACTGATATATTACTGAAGAACTGCATGTGGGTCGGAGATGAAGTTTAAAATAAAGCATTACTGAAGAACTGCAAGTGGATCAAAGATGAAGTTTAAAATAAAGCATACTGAAGTATTACTGAAAAACTGCAAGTGGATCAGAGATGAAGTTTAAAATAACGCATAAAGCATTACTGAAGAACTGCAAGTGGATCAGAGATGAAGTTTAAAATAACGCATAAAGCATTACTGAAGAACTGCAAGTGGATCAGAGATGAAGTTTAAAATAAAATATACTGATATATTACTGAAGAACTGCATGTGGGTCGGAGATGAAGTTTAAAATAAAGCATTACTGAAGAACTTCAAGTAGATCATAGATGAAGTTTAAAATAAAGCATACTGAAGTATTACTGAAGAACTGCAAGTGGATCAGAGGTGAAGTTTAAAATAAAGCATACTGAAGTATTATTGAAGAACTGCAAGTGGATCAGAGATGAAGTTTAAAATAAAGCATAAAGCATTACTGAAGAACTGCAAGTAGATCAGAGATGAAGTTTAAAATAAAACATACTGAAGTATTACTGAAGAACTGCAAGTGTATCGGAGATGAAGTTTAAATTAAAGCATTACTGAAGAACTGCAAGTGGATCAAAGATAAAGTTTAAAATAAAGCATACTAAAGTATTACTGAAGAACTGCAAGTGGATCAGAGATGAAGTTTAAAATAACGCATAAAGCATTACTGAAGAACTGCCAGTAGATCATAGATGAAGTTTAAAATAAAGCATACTGAAGTATTACTGAAGAACTGCAAGTGGATCAAAGATGAAGTTTAAAATAACGCATAAAGCATTAGTGAAGAACTGGAAGTGGATCACAGATGGAAACGCTACAAAGTTTGTTGGTGACATCTCTAGGAGGTGAGGAGACATTAACACTAATAAAAAATAAAATATTTATAAAATGTATTAATCTCAAAAGGGGGATATTGTGGAGTAAAAATTCTGTAGTCTATAAATAAAGAGCACCAGGTCTGAGAGAAGAAGCCGTTTAGAGTAAGGCAGTTCGCTAGCAGGCTCGCGGCTGATTTGTCTAACTCTCTGTCTTCGGGTAGAGAGAAGAACCCAGACGAGGCTATGCCGAAGGGCAGAATCTTGTCTGGGGAAGTAGACAATCTTGACTCCGTGTATGCGGGTTCTACGAGTAACTTTTGCCTGAGCTTACGGGCTCGAAATCTCCCCACTTAAAAACCAGCCTTGTGCCACATTCTGCCTTGTGCGGAGGTTCGGGTAAATACCAGAAGAAGTCGTTTGGAGTCAGTCTTCAGACTAAGTAATACAGGCGTCACGGCAAGTTGCCGAAGCGTTACTTATATCATAAGCGCTACCTAGCGCGTTATGACAGTTCGGTCGGGAGATGATGCTCATGTCTCAGCTCCTACTGACAGTTTAGACACAACAATTTTTTTTGCGCAAGAACTGATTCAAACAACGCTGCCATATGCACACCCTCCAATTTTTTAATTTCTTTTTTTTTTTACCAATGTTCACCCAATACAAGGCCCGAGAGACACTGAAGGTAGCGCGTTAATGTGTGGAATTGTATTAGCTTGAGAAAGAACCAACGTTAGGAGAATAGAGCTGAAATAGACTTTAGAAGGAACCGAAATCCTAATCCTAAACAGGAAATAAGTGATAAACCTCTACTCCGGCCCAAAAAATCGGGGAAGAGTGTTAATAGGCGAAGCTACCTACTCCTACGGACAAACCTACGAAAATGATGTCGGGTATTACCAAGAAGAAGAAAACGATTATTATTATTATTATTATTATTATTATTATTATTAATATTATTTCTATTATTATTATCATTATTATTAGTATTATTATTATTCCACGGCTAAAATGATTACAGGTTTTAGCAAAAATGGCGGATGGGATCGCTATCTCAAATGCAAAATCGAAAGTTTTGTATCCTATTTTTAATAAATCGTCATTTTTTTTTCTATCGTGATTCGACAAAACAACCGCTTGTATTTTGTTGTTGTTGTTGTTTTTAATTTGAAACGAAATTTTATAATTAATTGTTTGAAAATAACTTACTAACGTTTTTTCCCGACGTATCAGATATATCTGACAGGACTTGTTTACAAACTAATGTAATAATATCTTTTGGCCGTAAAGCAGTACGTGCTATTGAATTACATCATGTAATATAATTGCTTCCAAGTAGCATCGGCGTTCTTATGATTTATTTTGGACCTTTTCCTCTATAGATCACCAAAGTTTGATACCATGAAAAACAGCCAGATTTATGAACATCGAAGATGGCTTGCAGTTTATTCTTGAAATAGCGAAAAATATAAAATATATAAAATAAATTTTATTGCATTCTATTCGAAATTGAACACAAAAACAGATATTCATTATTATAGATTTATGAACATTGATCTCTTAACCATAACCCTTGTCTATTCAGTCTGGTGAGAAGAACATTTTGTTAAAGTTTAACCAACCTACCCATAAAAGAAACGATTTACTAAAAATACAACTTTTTTTCCATAGCTATGACATGAAACTATTTATACATTTTCTTTGTTCTTGAGAATTGACAACAAAAAAATTAAACACTGTTTATTTCTTTGTTCTTTGACCGTTTATTTGCAAAAATAATTTTATATCTACAAGCTATATGAATATATGAACCAACTACAAAGGGATATTATGATTTACCATTTTATTTTATAAAGCTGAACTATAGAAGAAAATTTGAATAGAAGTAATGTCTCATTTTACGATCAACCGATAATAATAGCTAGATTGACCGCTACATTTGGAAAAGACATTAAATCGAGAATTAATCTTAGATATAGAATTATCTGAGAAGAAAATGCATAATGCCCCCAAAATGCATTTTTCTACATTTATAATTAGACTTACGCATCATTAGATACTGTATATACTCGTGTATCATGCGACTTTTGAAAACCTAATTTTGAAGCTAATTTTAAGAGGGTCGCATCATACACGAGATATAAAATTTGTTTATGTACTGCTGGACCTGGCTACACCGTTGACTGAACTATGTATACATTTACTGTAGTTAAAAAGTACAGCGGTATTTATTGCATGTTACGCGAATATATACGGTATTTATAGGAATTTTTTTCATCTGTATTTCACAGATATTATCAGTAACTTATGAATAAAAACAAAATTGTTTTTATAATTATTTATTACATTGTAGTTTGTTCACATGTTTTTTTATAATCTTGTAAATTTATCCTTGTAAATAAACAATCTAATAAAGTGTTTAATAATTTTTATTTATTTAATATATTTTTATATTATCGAGAAAAAAGAACGCGTATAAATCCATATATATGGGTTTTATTAAAATTCTAAAAATAGCTTTTCAAAACAATAAAATTTGCTGAGGGAGTATATTGTGTGATTGATTTGTTGTTGCTGTTTATTTGTTATTTGTTGTTGGGTTATCAAACTTTTGCAAGTTATTTAAAGCCAGAAAATAATTTTTAGATTGTAAGAATTTTTTTTTTTTTTGAGGTAATAATGATTTACTGGAGGCACGGTGTAGCAATGGATAGCGGCTCGGATTGAGGAATCGGAGAGTCAAGTTCGAATTCCAGTCAGAAAGAAATGGCAAATTACTGTGGGAAAAAATCCACCTCGTTCGTCATGTATCGAAAGATACATGATCGCTTAAGCGTGTATCATGTATGGCACATAACTGACTGAATGGTTTACTGATACAAGTCCTAATAACTAGCCCATAGCTGAAAAGAGAAGAGGTGAATTCATACCCTACTGGAATTAGAACTCGCCCACCCCCTGCCGACTATTTCCAGTACCGAGCTGTTATCAAAATATTAAACCACCTGCTCTTACCTGGAATTCCTGAGGGGTCACCCATCTAGATAGTGAGCAGGTTTGACGTTGCTTACTTTTGGTGATCGAACGAGAATCGGTGTTTCAATGTGATATAGCCGTGAGTTTGGAGGGAGGATAGACTAATAGCGGCGTCAAGAGAAAAACTGTTCTTTTGACACATCGTTTGTTTGTTTTTTTGTTTGTTTTTTACAGGTACGTTTGTTAAACTTTACGAACTTTTTTTTATTAACCTTTCCAGCTGATTAAAAAGTAATGGCACTGGGAAATACGACAGGATTTTCTTGTACCTGGTGACATTTACAGACCATCACAACAATAGAAAACCAAACAAGCGACAAATGTTAGATTTGCCTTTTGTGTCAAACCCAAATGCTAGAGAAGGCAGTAATGTTATATTTTTGCTTTGTGAAGTGAGTAATGGACTGTCCATTGGTCTCAGTGCTTACTTTGGGGTGATAGTAAATTAATTGTATGCGCCATTGTCAGTGTATTAAATTCGAATTCACCACCAACGTATCTTTTGCCAGGCTGAGTTTGACTTAAAATATATAAGAGTGTATGAAAAGCATTTCTATTTTCTTCTTTTATGTGCTGCGTTCACTCAGGACGTGCGTCCTCGGTATGACGATAAACTACATCCGCGTCCTGGGTAAGACGATAAACTTCGTCCAGCAGCAAGGCCTCTGATCAGCAGCTTTTGAGGAATGTGGAACCATCTCTTAATTGCTGGTGTTCACAGGTCTATCCTGACAGGGGTGGTAGCAACTGTTAGGGTCCCAGCTATGGGCAAATAGTTAACCCCGAAACTGGGATCAAAACACTATGAAAGTGTAAAAATTGGTTTTAATACCAGAAATACTTCGTAAAAATTATTATCAGCAATACATTTTTGCAAAAAAAAAAAAAAATACCAACAATACATTTTTGAAAAAAAAAATATTATCAGCAATACGTTTTTGAAAAAAAATATTACTAGCAATATATTTTTGGAAAAAAATATTACCAGCAATACAGTTTTGAAGGACAAAATTATTACCAGAAATAGATTTTTAACAAAACAAAATATTACCAGCAATAAAATTTTGTCGACATTAAATAACCTATTGAGGTTGATATGAGGTAAAACAAAACAAACCAAACCAAACCAAACCACTCAGGACGTCAGCGATCATGGCTCTCTACAGCTTCCTATCATTTGCATTTCTTAGTAAATTTTTTGCCTTATTAAGCTTACCAGTCTTGTATACATTAAAATAAGATCGTTAGGTATATTATTCGATGTTTCCCTATGTCAGTCTTGCTTTATGGCCTTGTGAGAGTCATATTCTCCAAGCCTTCTTATCTAAAAATTTCAATTGTGTCTTTCTGATTCTACGTACAAATTAGACACAAAAGAAACAAAGAAAAGAGTTTAATCTTCCTCCATGTTGAGTGGATGTTGGACAATTACATCACAGACGAAAGGAAGACTTGATGTAATAATGATGCGCTTCTACGGAAGGATACCAAGAATACCATGGACGGAACATGTGAGAAACAAGGAAGTTTTAAGACAAACGGGAACAAAATGACACTCGTACATTTTTCTCTGTGGGCCGCATTTTCGGAATGAAAATTTACTCGCGCCTCATCAAATTTTATATGATAAAAAATACATTCAAATATTTTTTTAATCATTTCACCCCAAGTAAGGCGGATATGCCACTAGCACGCAAGGGGTTACAGAGAATGTGAGCAAGAGTAAAGAGGCCTGATAGAGGAAAGCAAGTAAGAGGAATGGAGTTCCACAGACGGGAAGTGCGAGAGATGAAGCTATTGGAGTAGAAGAGACGGCTACATTTAACAGTTTCGACAGTGAAAGGGTTGGGATTGACCTAGTGGCACGTTTAAATTCATGCAGTTTGAGGAACCAGCGAAAGTAGCTCGTCGGAGCAGTTACCATGAAATATTTGTAGAAAAGACAGAGGGAAGCGACGGCACGTCTGTGAGAGAGCGACTGTAAACGAGATGCCAGATCAGGGCCAATCACATTGCATATCCGTCTCAACAGAGAGTGTTAAAGGGAGATAACCGCGGATTTGAAGTCAGGACATTATCATTGATAACTCTCTCCTCCAATTTGCAGACTCTAGCTGCTACATTTTAATACCTGATATAACCCAAAATTAACACAATGACAAAATCGGTCAATAATTATTTATAACTATTTTTAATGGGACTCATGCATGAAATTATAAGTAATCCATAATAATATTTTAAATTTTGAAATCATATTTATTTTTGACATATGAATTTTTTTAAACTGTTTCTAAATCTTGGATTGTCTTTCAATCTTTCTGCCTCACCTGCTATCCTTTGCCGCCGCACCTATGAGGTATACCGCACCGGTTGAAAATCACTGTTTTAAAGTAAGCACTTGCTATTCCTTTATACTTTGCTTGGCTTTTGGAAGACATCTTTCGCTATTGCAATTCGCCTTCAGATTTCCATCTCACATCAACTCTGAATGATTCTTTAAACATTTTCAATGACCTGCATGTTGATATCTTATTAGTGCTATATACTTTAAGAAAGACTGCACATAGATGAAGAAAACTACGTTATATTTAGTGGATACGCGTGTTCTGAGTAGACGTCTTAGATTTTGAAACATTTTTCGTCCATCGACCTGGACGAGAATTACCCATTCGACAAGATTCGAGGTAAGTTCGAGATAGGTTGAAAGGCCGGTAGATAAAAAAAAAAGATAATGTTAAAAAAATAGAGACGTCTACTCAAATACGTGTATACACTCTATATAACGTCCATAGCAATAATAAATAATGTCGAATTATGAATAAAAAATGTATTTATTTCCTTAAAAATAATATTCTCTCTCCTCATAATCTCAAATAACAATAATTTTTGGCACTGATATTCAGAAAACTTGAAACAATTAGTTGGTTACTTATTTGTATAATTTTACTTATAATTATTGCCACGTTTCGCAAACAATAGTCACTGCATTATTTAAATAAATTAGCCGTAAATAATTAAATTCTTTTTTTTTATAGGCATTTGACAATTGTATTATTGCCAACTAAGTATTTTTACAAATATATAAGCAGTGCAGTAATCATTCTGAGTAAACCTTCTTTTATGTACCGTGTCACTTTAGGACGTCGGCGGTCATTGCTCTCCACGATATCCTGTTCTTCGTAGCGCTTAATAAATTTTGTCGTTGTTACTCCAACAATTTACTAATTGCTCACTAATTTATGCGTTGTTTTCCTCCGTCCCTCTTGTCTTCAATCTGTCCTGTGAGTAACAGATTTTCCAAGTCCTCTTGCCTCATCATGTACCCTAGACATTCTAAATGTCTTTTGATGATGTTATGTATAAGTTTCCCTTTTGTTTTAATTTTTTTTCTAAAAACTTCGTTGTTGCTCATATTTTATGTCCATGGTATTCTCACCCTCCTTTTGTAGAATGACATTTCTGTGGCTTCAAGTTTCTTCTTCATCTGTGCGATGATTGTCCAGCATTCCCTGCTATATTAGGAGGAATCATTTATCGTAACAGTTCTGTACTCTATTTCTTAATACTCTGATATTCCTTACCTTCTATAGGAGTTCTTGTACTTTTCTTTCCGTGTCTGCTATTAACGCTGTGTCATCTGTATATCTTATGTCCTTAAGATTGTAGCCGCCACTAATGAATCCTGGTAGGATTTCTAATTCTCAGAATTGGCTCACTCTACAGATTGAATAAGTCTGGTGTGAAGACATATCCTCGTCTTACACCACTTTCTATTTTTGTATATTTACTGAACTCATTTTCTATCCGTATGCAGGCTGCCAGCATAGGTTCTTGATTATTCTAATGTCCTTCCCAAATTTGTCAAGGTTACTAAGCTGTTCAGACAGTTCTTTGTGACTTACTTTATCAAACGCCTTTGCATAATCTACACCCTTGTGCAAATTAATTGAAACAAAGCGAATAACTCCGTTACTTTTTACTTTTTTTCGTATTTTTCCAATAAAACATGACCCCGTGCTCATGTTAGTATTTCGTATATTCATTCCATGAAGTCGTTCCTTGCAGATTGACCACAGATTCTTGATTGGATTTAAATCAGAAGAGTTTCCATGCCAGTTTAGTACTTCGAATTGCTCCCTGATAAGGCTTACCTGTGTGTTCGTGCATCGTTGCAATTTTCTTACGCTTCCTTGGAGTAACGTGCATTGCAGACAATAGTCGTAGGATAACTAATCAACAGTCGAGACAATAGTGTCTGGGTGTGATAAAAAAAACTGATGCAATCAACGATGACGCAATATTTTTCAAGGCCAAACAAATTTCATCATACACTCTGTAAATAGATTCATATTCCTACACACCACTTCAAATGACCTAATCTGAGAAAAAAAAATAGAAATCGATTACAACCTGTCACTCCAGTGAGTCTAAAACTGGCCGTATGATGAAAGAAAGGAAACTAAAGCGCTTGTTTTTGCAGAATAACAATACAATAAACAGCACTTACAGTCAAAAATAAAGCAGGTTGTAACTCAATACAAACCCTGCAAACTAACTGATGAATCAAGCTGGTATTTATACAGAAATACCTCCACTCGTATACCAGCAGCCAATCACAGCCCAAACAATGGACTATCCCACTTTAGCACAATGAGATGCTCCATGGCACCGTAAATAGCTCTCTTAAGGTTGAGTTATTATTCACTCAGCTTGCTCTACAACTGAGTGTTTAACTTGACCGCGTGATTGTTCTACAGTTTCAATTAATTTGCATAAGGATGTATAATACACAGGTACACGTCCTTCTGCTTTTGTATTGCTCTTTCTGATATTCTGAGCAAACATTTCGCGTTCGTTGTTGCAGTGTTTTTAATTTGCATGTTGCGCTCTCCCTCTAAGTAAACTGATTAATAGAAATAAGCATTGTGTAATTTGTTGGGATTCATTTTGTTTTTAACCAAAGGTTGAAATTCTTTTACTCTTGTCCTTCATTATTGTTTCCCGATAAGATTCATTTCAACTTGATGCTTTGTTATTTTCTTCTTCAATCTCTATTCCTCTTCCTATACGAGGCCTGGTTGCTTAAATAATAAAAGGTGGATGACAGGAAGAAGAGGCTTACCAAGAATGACTGTGCTAGTAGAGGATGATTTCAAAGAGTTGTTTTAAGCCGAATTTTGTGGAGGTGAAAATTGATTGGTGTTTCTGACGTCGGATAGGGAAGTTGGTATGGAAACCGTAGAAAATGATCGAAAACGACCAAGTGAAGATCTTATGGGATATCAACATCCATACAGAACAAACTTGATAAAACCAAACCAGATATAATCGTCGTTGGAAAAAAATTGACCCCTCATCAATGTGGTGACTATTCTTGAACTGAACTCTTTATTTAATCTACGGGGTCATAATGTTTTCGTTCCACTGCCCATGTCTAGGGACATTTCGTCTAGTTCTTATTTTTAGTATTCTTCATTGATTTAGGGTTCTGTTTATAATTTCCTATAGGTTACCCAAATCGATATACACCTGATGAACACCGGATGGCACAACAGCCGAAACGTTATGACAACAACAACAAAGACGAGCACAACAGTCTAAATGTACATAGTGTAAGTATAACAATTAAATTGAATTAACTGTTAGGTCTTTTCTTAGGAAAGGTGGTTCCCTGTGTCATGCCAGAAAATTTTTCTCGACACAAACTATGTTATATATTTATAAGTCTACCATTCATTCAGGAATTGAGTATTGGAATATTGCTGTCACATCTGGCCTGGTGCTCCTGTCATATATTTACAGATTCTTGATTCCAAAGAAGAATCTTCAATATTATCGGTCTTGGGCTGGCATCTCCGCTTCAGTTATTTCCCCACTGCCATAACGTAGCATCTCTGTGCCTTTTCTATGTATATTTTCATGGTAATTGTTCTGATGAACTTTTTTCTATCATACCTAGACTTTATGAATTTAAGCGCAGTACTCATCAATTTATAGTTGAATTGGTTAGATGCAACCTTAAGTTCTGTGCTAAGAGTTTCTTTTCTCGGTTGCGAAACTCTCTTTCAGCTTCTTGCTTCCCAGTCAACTTTGATCTTCACAGATTTAAATGTAATGTCAATCGTTATTTTCTGCCTTTTTAACCCCTGTCCTTTTATTTTTCTCTCTCCTTAATAATGTTTTCTTTTTCACGTAGTCTCTCACACTCAGTAACCCCTTTGCGTCTTAGTGGCTTTATTGCCTAGCTGGGCATGAAATAATTACACATGTGTGTGTGTGTGTGTGTGTGTGTGTGTGTGTGTGTGTGTGTGTAAAAATTCAGATATAAGTAAAATATGCCTGTAAAAAAAAAACAATATAAGTAAAACATGTCTGTAAAAAAACAATTGTCACCCTCTTCGTATTCCATTTGTAAGGAGGAAGTCCCACTCAGACATTCTTGCTTCCCAGTCAAATTTGATTTTCTATCATTTAAATGCAGCATCTGTTGTCACGTTCTGTCTTCTTAATTTCTGTTCTTTTATCGTTCTCTCTCCTTAATAATGTTTTCATTCTTTTCATAATACTTAACACTGAGTAACTCCTTGCGTTTTAGTAACTTTATTGCCTTGTTTGGGGTGAAATGATTAAAAACAAGTTTCTTTGGTATCCCTTTCACACCTGCCACACCTGGTTCACCACCCCCTCCCAATTACACAGGATTGTTAAGTAAACGGTTTCCATTTGCCTCAATATTCCAAAATTTCCTGTGAGTTTTAAATTCTCCAAGCTCTCTTTCCTCGTCATGTTTTCGGGAAATTTCAGCTGTATCTTCCTGATTCTTAATACAAGTGCTGTATTTGCTTCATTTACTTTAAAACTTCCTCGTCACTCACATTCTCCGTTAATGGTATTCTCAGCGTCCTTCTGTACAGTTTTCTCATCATCTGCGAGGAAATTCTCCGGCAATAATGGCCATATAGGAGGAATGACATTACATCGCAGTTCATTATTCGTTGTTTCTGACGAATTTTTCCTTTTTCTTATTTTGTTGGTTTTTGGAAAACATTTACCGCTTTTCCAATGCATCTTCGGATTTCGGTGTCACAGTTTCAGTCGGTTGTTAAAACACTTGCCAGATATGTAAAACTGCTTGATTTCATCATCTCTCGTTCGTAGCTGGTATTTTATAACTAATAATAAAGTAAATAAACACTTGACATTTTCAGACAATGTTTTCAACAAAGACAAGCTTCTAGTAACGCCAAAAATAATTATGTCTATTAATAAAGTCACTGAGCTTATCCTGTTTAAGCTATTCGACATGAATCTTAATAACGACAATGATCTGTGACTTTAAGAAAACCATTTTCACTGAGAGATTTAAGACAACCGACATCAATACGTATAAAGACAAGTAGAACGTGGTGTTTAAAAGAAACAAGTCAATGACCTTTACAGATTTTAAGAGACTCGATGTAACTTTTAATAAAAGCCGAATATACTGGGCGAAAATAAAATCAATGATTCCATGGCGTTTAAGAAGACATTATGTACGATTAGCAGGAAAGAGAAACAGCTGACGATGTGACCTACGAATTGGAGACGTTGAAATCAAGCAAGTGCATAAATTTACGTGGCCCACTGGATGAGTGGTTGAAGTAATCCAGTAGCTTGACCCAAAGACAAGGCTGGATTATCCATTAAGCAAAATAAGCACGTGCTTAGGGCATCAGGGAAGAGAGCCCCACTGAAATTGTAATGATATGATGTTGTATATGTCTAAAGAAATAAGTTAAACATGATTAACATTTGAATCAACGGAGTGCCATTATGAAAGCGGAGACAACTGACCTGCAGTGAATCTTTATTCTGATTGGTTAATAAGGGAATAATAATGATACTGACGTTTTTATTTACTCAATACATCACATCACTTCTCTTGAATAAGTTAGTATTACTAATTAACTTAATGGGATTTAATTTTTGTGAACAGGGGTAGACTATCTTTATGTTCGTTTGACATTATATGTTTATGTGACACGCTGGTTTATTGATTACACGACTACTTCTGGTCACAGTTCTGTTAGAATCTGGTTGTGGCTCATGTGACAGTGACTGCTCAGCTGTGATTGGTTCTTTCTTGATTGATGTTGTTCTGGGTTGGAACTCTCGATAGTCATATGTGTCTTCAGTTCTTTCTATATTTATTTCCAGCTAGTGTTTCCACGTTGCATGTTCTCGGTTGATATCCTTACTTGCACCACTCATCCGCACTACTAACTTAACTCGCAGATGTATGGGGGCTTAGGGCCACTGTGGGTTATAATCCGGCCCTTCCCAAAGGGTTGTGAGTTCAATAGCTGGCCAAAGCAGGTATGAACAAAAAACTTGGAGAGTTGAATTACTGAAGGGAAATAACTGAAGCTGAGATATTCAGAAAAGGCATGGCATTTGCAACGAGAAAAATCTACCCGACTGGACGAAATAAAAGTTTCGGTTCGAAATTCCAAAATATATCACCTGAAGAAGTCGGAGCGTACAACGGCCGAAACATCGTGAATATGACAATAAATTTGAAGATGATTAGTTCGAACAATGTAAATGGTGTAAATAATTACAATCACTCATCTTAGAAATATAAACAGACATAAATATCTGCAAAGAATTTTAAGAAAAGACGAAAAATATGACACTGATATCCGAAGGTGCAATGGAATAGCGAAAATGCCTTCCAAAAGTTAAACAATGTATTAAGAAACGACGAAAATTCGCCAGAAATAGAAACGACGAAAATTCGCCAGAAATAAAAAGTGAAAAATATGTTTGTTTACTTGTTTAACCGCATAGCAACTTCTTGCCAAAATTTAATTTTCTTAGGAGCATTAGTAATTTCATTTAGAAACATGTATTGCTGGGAATTTTTACTATGAAAATTTATTGCTGGTATTTTTACTATAAAAACGTATTTTTTATTTTCATAGTGTTTTGAGATCAGTTTGGGTGTTAACTATTTGCCCCTAGTTGGGACCCTAACAGGCGGTACCATCCCGAGTCAGTGTGAACTTGGGAACAACAGCACTTAAGAGGCGATTCCATTCTCCTGAAAACCTCTCATCAGAGGCGTTGCTGCTGGATGTAGTTTATCGTCATACCCAGGACGGGAAAAAGTTTTTTTTTTTTAAAAAGCGATAAACAGTTATATTAAGTCCATTCTCCTATATGAATACAGGACAATTTCCTCACACATGAATTGGAAACCTGAAGAGACAAAAAGTTGTAGCTCTACAGAAGGGTGATGAGAATATCATGGACGGAGCATGTGAGCAACGAGGAAGATTTATAGACAATGGGACCAAAAACGATACTTGTACTTAGAACAAGAAAGAGACAGTTGAAATTTCTGTAACGCATCATGAGGAAAGAGCTCTCGAATAATGTGTCACTCACAAGAGGGGCAGGATGAAACAGCGAATAAGCAACCTAATGAGTTTGTGTAAGTACAAGAACTGGGATGTATAGTAACGGGGCAAATATTGCGTCCTGACGAGCCGCGGCATACAAAAGAGCATAGGTTTAAAACAATCTAGAAGACAACAGCTGGATGCAAATACAGTTCGTATTTTATGAAAATAGAAATAACTGTAGATAAAAACAAGGCATTGGTAACGTTTAAAAAATTGTCATGAATCTAAATGAGAAAACTGTGATGTTTTTAAAAAATCACTTTTGGGTCAGTGTCAGGATGAAGATAGACGTCATGCCAGTTAACAAAGGGAAACATTATGTGATTTAAAAATATATATATATACTAGCAGTAGAGCCCGGCGTGGCCCAGGGATGTAACAGTAAGAGATAGATCAAGTATCGACCATCATAAAGACTGAAAACTAAAATTGACAAAGATTATTGTTTAAGGTTGACGGACATGCAAGTCTTAATTGTTTTGTTTTTTTTTGTTTTTTTTACGAATTAGTCAAATCCAATCTCAAACAAAAACATTATTTTCAATCGTTATGAGCCTATCGATTGAACAGAATTTTATTATAAACAATTGCCTTGTAAATGGAATTTTTAAAGCATTCTGAATGTAAAAATAAAGAAAAAAGTGTGCAAGACAATAAGAAACACTACCTGCCAAAAAAAAGTGAAGTTTTGTTGAAATGGTTTGAAAAATGTAGGAAATCCGATCCCATATATAAACAAACACACACACACACAAACAACCTGGGTTTTATAAGTATAACTCGATATGAGTTGTCCCCCTTTCATTCTGGCGACAGAATCGTGTTTTATCGTGTTTTCAAATTGATTTCGAGCAAAAACAATTGTTTTTCCAATTTTTGGCGCTGTCAGAACCACCGCAAGGTAATTTTACGCAGTCCTGTGAATTTTTGTTAAAATCAGTTGAAAAATGAAGGAAATCCAATCCAATATATAAACGTACAGACACACACATACACACACACAATCTGCGTTTTATAATAAGTAAGATACTCATGACTTTTATGAAATCAATGACAATCTTATGTTTAATAGAATCGTCACGACCGCTAATAGTATCAAGTTTTATGACAAATGAAATGACTTATTATAAAGACAAGCCCGGGATTCGGCTAGAAAGAACAGTAATTTACATCACACTGACAAAATAACAATAATCAACAGATATCCTATATCATCCAAAACAATGGAAACCCGATGATGGCCGGAGGGTTTCTTGATCGAAACTTTGTGTCTATAACAACAACTATAATAATCACCATGGGAGTAAATAAAAAAAATATCCACAGTTCCTCATTTCAAAATGAAAAATAATTTTCAAGAAAAACCTGTACGAAGTCGCCATGATAGCTAGATCTGGAAACTATCTAACATTGAAAATAAAGGCTCTAAAATTATACCACTGATATTTCTCGAGGGCGTAGTGGATATAGGAGTTGGCTATGCGTGTGGTACTGTATTCTATTGGTCATGGGTTCAATCCCTGCATCTGTAGAGAAATACTTGTTCAGTAGGAATGTACAATAAATGTCATTACATAACTTCAATTAACATTCGATATAATCCTTATTTGCACTATTTATATAGGTCGAATCTAGTGACTTGACACAAAGAGTTGTCAGCTCAATACCTGGCTACACCAGAGGTGAACCAAAATTGGAGAGTTGAGTTAAAGGGAGATAACTGATACTGACACACCCGGAAGAGGGATGGCACGTGGTACTAGATCAATCTACACTGGTGGACGAAATAAAGGGTTCTATCGAAATTTCAAGATGGCTGGAGCGTACAACGGTCAAAAAGTTGTAATTATGGCAACATAGATCAGGACAACAGTCCGAACAATGTAAATAGTGTAAATGATTACAATACCTCATCTCATAAATATAGACAGATATAATTCTTAATAAAACGAGGACATTAAGATATATTCTTTTTGTTTCCTAACCTTTCCTTCTCACCTGTGTGGAGATTTCTTCCAGTTTCTTGCCTTCACTGCCACCAACAATCTTCAAAAATTTAAATGCAATGTCAATCGTAACCTTTTGTATTCCAGATTATTGTTCTTCCTCCTGAAAAAAGTCTTCTCATTCTTATTCACTCTCAGTAACCTCTTGTGTCTTAGTGACGTTATCACCTTGCTTGGGATGAAATGATTAAAAAAAAAAGCATATTAAGGTAAAACGTTACGACCTCTAATAAAACGAGGACTTTCTGGCGTCTAAGAAAATAGCTATGACTACTTATACAATTAAAGGTCTTTTTAGATTTACGATTAAAAATGTGACTGCTAATAAGGACAGCAGGCATTTAAAAAGCGTTTTAATGATCCCATGTCGATATTACTGCTTAAAAGATCAAGATCAATGTGTCGTTTAAGAAAAACGTTTTGTTTGTTAATGAAACAATGAAGTTACTTCATTTAACCTGACTATTAATAAAGTCTTAGTGGCTTTATCGCCTTGAAATGATAAAAAATATATAAATAATATAGTAAAGCAAGAGATAGTCTTTAGCAATGTACAGAAATAATCTTTGAAGTAAAGATCTGTAAAAGACTAACCTATTGTACTAAACAGTCTGGTAAGCGTGCTTGCTAATCAGTACTACAGCAGCCATATAAGAACATCTCGTTGTATTGGTTTCATAAATCCGCCAGTGTCGTTTTTAATATATTTAAGACATGCTTGTCTTTCGATTTTTGTATATTCATTGAACGCGTTCTCTATCCGCATGCAGGCTGACTGTTCCCAGAAGAGGAGAATCCTTCTGAAAGAAAAAAGGTTTCGAAATTTAAAAGAAATCAGCTTCCTGAAAACCAAATGAAAAAGCAGTAGAGGAAAGCAGCAAATAAGATGCCTTTGGCAAGTGTTCTGACAGAGGACGGTAAGTGCGACGCTGAGATCTGAAGACGTATTGGGATGGCCAAAGACCCATTCCAAAATCTAAGCAGAGTATTACGAGACAGGAATATTTCGTTGGTAAGAAAGAAAAGAGTACTGAACTGCTACGTGATATCCGTCTTCCTTTACGGCAGCGAATGTTGGACGGTCTCCTCAAAGATGAAGAAGTGACTCGAGGCAACGATAGTATGGTTCTACAGAAGGATACTAAGGATACCATGAACTGAACATGTGAGCAACGATGAAGTTTTGGAGAGGATGCAAAAAAGGAGGAAGCTTATATTTAACATCAGGAAGAGGCAGTTGAAATGTCTGGGGCACATAATGATAAAGGAGGGCTTGGAGAATCTGATACTCACAGGGCGGATAGCGGGAAAGAGAGACAATGGAAAGCGGGCTTAAGCAAGTTGATGACAGAACAGGGTTTGGGAGAAGTAGCAAAAGGACAAAACATATTGAGAACTACAAGTGATAGGGAGAAGTGGAGAGCCATGATCGCCTACGTCCTGAAGGGACACGGCATATAAAAGAAGAAAGAAGGAGGAGCTTGTATTTGCAGAACAGAAGTTAGACGAGATAACAAAAAGGCATTCAATTTATTCAATATGAGAAAAATGTGTTGTCTATTAATGAAACTACAATGTTAGCTCATTCGACCTAACTTCTTATAAAATCAGAGACATCGTTTAAGAAAATCTTTATAATTGCCAATATAATCGACATAACTGCTCATAGACAAGAAGATCGATTAAAACTATCAATTTTATATCAGTTAATAAAAAGAAAAAAAAACAGTGTCGTTTTTAATATATTTAAGACAACGTAATCTGTAACGTGATGTCTGTCCTATATGACATTAAATGCTGGACAATCTCCTCGCAGATGACGAAGAGACTTGAAGCAACAGAAATGTGGTTCTACAGAAGGATGATGAGGATACCATGGACCGAACATGTGATCAACGACGAGGTTTAAGAGAAAATAAAAACAAAAAGGAAACTTATACTTAACATCAAAAATAGGCAATTGAAATTTCTAGGACACGTAATGGAAGGAAGAAAGGCTTGGAAAATCTGATACACACAGGGCAGATTAAGGGGAAAATGGACAGAGAGGAAAACAACGCTTAACATACTTGATTATCTGGTAGAAAAGGGTTTAGGAGAAATAACACAGATAAAATTTATTAAGAGCTATAACGAACGGGAAGTTGTGGAGAGTCATGATCGCCTACGTCCTGAGGAGACACGGCACATAATGAAGAAAAATAAACTCAATGACCCTATGATGTCTAAGAAAATGTAGAAATCCTCTAACAAAAACAAGAATCTTTTAATACTTAGGAAAGTCAATGAGCCTGTGAGTTGTAAGACATTCAGTGTGACTGTTAATAACGAAAAGCTCTTGTGACATTTTGCGTTAATAAAATCTGAAAATATATCAAGTTTCAAACAATCTGCATGTTCCAATAAAGGCTACAGTGAACTTTAAGAAAACAGTTTTGAATAATAATCTTCATGTGGTTATTATACTTCTTCCTTAGCACGGACGTTACACCCAAACATTTACACTTCAAATAAATAATGCGACATTATTGTTTGATTGCAAAAATCGACTGAAAAAAGAAGATGCTGTTTAGTCTGAAAGAAAGAAAGAGAAAGAAACAGCGATCGATTGATCGATTCATTTGTTTTTTGACGGCTTATCAACCTTTTTATTTAAAGCCTAGGTGTATTTTTGGATTGTAAGAAGTTTTTTGAGATAATAAGTATTAGCTTTACTATTTAACCCATAGCTGGGATTCATACATTTCCCAAGAACAATGGCACGTAAGTGAATATAATGAACTCTACTGGAATTCGAACCCTGATCTCTGATTTCTCATTTCGAGTCGGTATCCATTACACACATCCAAGATTATTCCCGAGTGGCCACCGATCTAATTACTGACTATGTTCAAAGTTGTTTAACTTCGGTGATCGTACGAGAAATGGTATTCGAACGTGATATGGCTAGGAGGGACGATACAAGAGATGATAACACTCTCATTTGTTTAACGTCTGCTTCAGTGAAATCTAAAACTTCTAAATTCTAAATCATTTATACCATCTTACTTCTTTAAATAGGCTTACGGCCATATCACATTGAAACACCGGGTCTGTACGATCATGTTTAAGCAAGGTCGAGTCTGGTCAGTAGCTAGATGGGTGACCGATTGGGAATACGTGGTGCTGAAAGCTTGGGCGTGTAGATGGTGTAATAATGGTTCGGAATTGTTAATTAGAGAGCCGAGTTCCAATTTCCGTTGGGTTTATTATAGACACTTATGCGTTAATACCCTTCGGAAAGGAATGACTCCACTTCTCTTCCTGCTAGCTATGGCTTAATTAGTAAGACTTGTGTCACTGATTTATTATTATCTTAAAAAATAAATATTTCTGGTTTTAGATAACTTGCAAACGGTTGATAAGCCGTAGAAAATGAATCAATGAAAATGCTTTAAATAATGACCAGCATTTATACTAATGATCGTTATCGCAATATTTGGTTAAAGTTGTTAAGCTGAAATATTTAACGATGAAATAGGAGAGTTTCCATGGGTATTTTATAGTCATGGAACTCATCATTAGCTTATTCAATCATTAAATTAAGAATTAAGATTCATTAAAAATGTCCAATAAAAAAACCCCGAAATATTCTCGGTTATTTCTAGTTTTTATTATTCTGCTTGTCCTTTCTTTCCTGAGTTAGTTAGCTCTTCTGTTATGCTCTGCCATTACCCAATAAATAATGGACTATTCCGTTTTAATCACGTGGAAAGACGAAAAAGAAATATCAAAGTCTTTTCTTTCTTTTCACTGACAGAAAGAAAGAAAGAAAGAAAGAAAGAAAGAAAAAAAAAAGAAAGAAAGAAAGAAAGAAAGAAAGAAAGAAAGAAAGAAAGAAAGGAGAGAGAGAGAGAGAAAAAAAAAGAGGAGGCGATAACACTTTAATATGTTTAACGCCTGTTTCGGTGACGTGGAAAACCTTGTCGATTCTAAATCTTTTTATTTGTACCCTCTTGCTTCTTTAAATAATAAAAAAGCAGTAAACATATTAAGCTCAAATATTTAACGATACAAAATTAGAATTTCCACGGCCATTTTGTAATCTGTGAACTCGCTTATTTATTCATTACATATTATGGTACATCAGAAAATGAAAACAGAAAAACGGTAAATTTTTCACGGGTAAAATTAATGAATATAAATACCATAGTTATATTAAAGAAACCAATATGACTGGTAATAAAATCAATGAATTTCTGACGCCCCAAAATCCTTAACACTACTAATATTAAACTTGTGATTTTAATGATATTCAAAATTACTGATAATAAATCGCTTTCAATATTAAGTTTAGGAGACTTCGCGTTCGCTAATAAATTCAATGATCCTGTCAGATTTAAAACAAATGATATGATTACTAATACGAGAACATACCAAAAATTATTGGAACTGGTGTTATAAAAAGAAAACTACAACATACATCAATTCAGCATTAATCTCCTTTGAAGTAGTCCCCTTCTGGAGACACAATTTATCCAGCAATATTTTCATTGATGGAAACATCTTGAAATCTTGTCCCTTTCAAGTGGGATTTGATTTTTGGAAAGAGGAAAAAGTTTACAAGGGATGTGATCTGAGGAATATGGTGGTTGACGGAGCTGGGGAATGCTGCCTTGGCTAAAAATTGCTGCACAAGCCATGGTCGCTGATGGAACCTCTGTGGCATGGTGAGACAACAACGCTCTTCACTTTCCTTTCAAATACTGATATAAACAAAGGAAGCGAGCAAGAACGTTAAAATATAATGTACGCGCGCGACAGAGTTCGGGGTCATTCGGTACTAAGCGGCTTTACTCTGCGTAATTTATTTCCGTTACCATAGCAACTCTCCCGATACTTTTTGATCAGACGTCGTCTAGACAAATACTAACTCTTAACATCGCTCTGACTGCTAAAAAAACGTCCTTGATCGTGTCAGGTTTAAGACAATAAATAAACATGTCTATAAGGAACTTGTTTCGCTTAAAAAGATCCTTATTTTTTTATTTACTGATAAAATATAAGATCCAAGCTAGATAGTAGGTGAGTGAGATTGTTGTAAGAGAGGGGAGAAGGAAGAATTAAGAAATGTATATTTATTTATGAGAAGCAGGCAAGATGAAATAATGGTTAGCGGCTGGGATTTAGGTATCGGAGAGCCCAGTTCGAATCCTAGGTGAATGTAATAGCCTCGGGAATACATCTCTTTTTTCCCATCTATGATAGCCTGACAGACTGGATCCTATAGCTTTGGTTGGTGACCAGTATAGGAGAAGAAAAACATCAGAATTCAAACCCAACCTGGAATGGGTTGGGCTCCGTCAGGCTATCTGGCCGAAGATATCGCTACTACGGCTGCGTGGGATCCTAATGGGTTACGGGACTCGTGATGATATTATAATGGCATGTAAAACATCAGTTGTTAGAGAAGCACTCTCTCGGGAATTTGTTCCACAAAGCAACAGTTCTAGGGAGGAAAGTGAAACTTGCTCCTTATCAATAAAACAAGAAGAGAATGGGGATAGTTTACCATCATGGCGGATACTAGCTATGACGATCTGTGCTAGTGGCACTAAGGAATGTAACTCGTCCAGCTCTCATAGTAATAGCGATAGAGTAGTTAGATATGTTTGTGCGATAAGGGTTACAGATAAGGGAACAACTCTTCATGGACGCTTTTGAACCCTGTCAAAACTGAACAGTGAGGACTGAGCAGCAATGGTTGTCAATAATAATAATGTTGTGGATAATCAACGAACCTCTCAAGTTTAAGAAAATCAACATGAAAATCGTTGCGCATTATTTTGAAAGTCAATGACCCAGTTTGGTTTGAGCCAATCGACAAAGCTGTTGCGGTGTTTCAGAACGCCATTAGCACGGCTAACATATTCGATGTCTCTGTCACGTGGAAGACAGCTGACCTGACTTCTAATAAACAAAAGAAGCCCGTGACTACTTATATAAATAGTAACGGTGTCAAGCTTAAGACAATCGACATGATTGCTCCTAAAGTCATTGACACTGTGACGTTTAAGAAAACTCTTATGACTGCTAATAAATTCCATAAACATGTCAGATTTACATGTCAGATGATATAAAACAGTTGATATGATTCTTAATAAAAAAGGTTTTTAAGGGTATTAAAGTAAACTTTTAAATCTTTATAACCTAATAAAAATTGAGCAATGTGACTGCTAATAAAAATTAGAAAAAATTTTAAATCTCTACTGTATATATTCGTGTATAAGTCTACTTCAGGTATAGTGTGACCCCTGATACCTTTTTGTGAAAAATCTGATTTTTTTCATATGGCTCGTAGATATGACCCCAGCATTTGACCAATGATAGTAAGCCTACTGTAGTCAAATACTGCCGTACCGGGCATCATCCTGAATATATTCTATGGCAATATTTAGTCTTCATTCTTTTTTTTTTTTTTTGTACAAAGCTACCCCAAAAGGGTGAGAAAAATCATTTACGGTAAAATATCTGATACGAAGATTTAGATACTCTACTTTTGTCTTTGGTCATGACACTAGACACTACATGAAGAGCAAAAACTCATCTATTATATATGCCACTTAAAATCAACAAATACCTTATATAAATGAAGAATTAATAGATTTTTTTACCTCAAATGTGCATTCATCTTTGTTTTGTGTTTACGTTGCTGAGGTATTGCCTTTCCAATGTCAACCTTTGTGTCAGGATTACCGTTACACAAAGCAGTACCGGCACATAATGCTAGAGCTACTTACTTGTACCGTTAAGGCTACCCAAAGGTACTATGAGAATGTAAGCCTACCAGATAGGTTACGGTCACTGAAAATGCATGGATTTTAACCGCTCCCAAAAATTTACCGGTGTAAAGTGCCCCGGTCATGGAAAATGCTGGATTTTAATCTTTTCAAAAAAAAAAAAAAAATTACACCTGTTTATTGTGACCCCTTATTATTTCGCAAAAAAACTGATCATAAAAACTTTGAGAACCACTAACTTAGACAAAAGAGAATGTTGAAATATTTGAACTGAAGCAACTGCTTGGAAATTTCAGCACAAATCTCTGATCTTCGTATTTGGGCGCAAATCAACAGATATTTGAGGAAGAATTACTAAGACTGAACAAAATCTTGAGGTCAATCAATATTCGATGACCGGAAAATGCTAAAGAAAAATGAACTTAGTGACAAAACAAAAACAAAATTAAAAAAAAAACAAAAACATGAATCAGTCAATGGGGAATGAGATCAAAAAATGTCAGTTAAATAATGTGGAAAAAAATTGAATACTTGTCTTAAACTTCGAATTATACAAGAATATATATATTTTGTAAGCACATATGAGTTAACTTACGCACACACACAAATACACACACACACACACACACATATAAATAGAGAGAGAGAGACTGACAGACAGACAGAAAGAAAGAGTGGGAGAGAGAGAATTAATGTGGAGAAACTCGTCACTTGATTAAGTGGTGTTATTTCAGTCATGCCGAATCGAAGTTTCGTGAGAGCATTGTTGTAATGCCTTCACTCTTCAGGGCTATTGGCTTTTCTGCTTCTCCTTATTAACCTTTTTATATTTATGCATAGTTAGATGCAATTTGATATCTTTGTGTGAGTGTGTGATTCTTTTCACTTAATGAGTGTTGTATTATCTGTTTTTATCTTTAGTTTTTTTGCTGTTTCTAAGTGGTGTAGTGTTTCTTGAGGATTGTTTACTTTGTATTGTACTAACCTCTTTTAACCGTGTTTATGTATATGCTCGCTTAATTACTTTATGTAAGGCTGGCCTCTTTTTACCGTGTTGAACTGACCCTTTTTTACCGTGTCAGTGTATATGGCCGCTTGATTTTACTTGTTTTAGGTCGTGGTTAGGTGTTTGTGCTTAGGTCATGGTTAGATGTTTGTGCTTGTATATATATATATATATATATATATATATATATATATATATATATATATATATATATATAATACTAGCAGCATGGCCCGGCGTTGCCCGTGCTTGATTCAAAATCGTATGACTCATACAGCAATCGCTATCACTTAACTTAAAATATTTTTCCCTTCCTTGTCTTTAAAAGAGTGCCCTTTTCCGTGCTGATGTTGCTACATGCCTTACTTCTTGCCTATCTCACACTGCGAATTTTTTCTAAGCTCTATACTAAACATTAAATCTGTTACGAAAAAGAACTAAACAAAATGAACACAAAACGATCAGCTTTAAAAAAAGGCTCGTAACTGGAAAAACCGAATGAAAAAGAATGTTAACAACAAATACTTTTTCCACACCCAACCCAGTTCTGCGGAATCAGAATCAACGTTGAGTTTAAGCAAGCGAATGAGCCAATTGGAGTAAAGTGCCATGCAGATTTAAATTTTCCCCACTTGTGACGAATGCAGCTATCGCCAATAGAATCTTCCTGCCTATTCATGGCAGCCAGCTATAGGCTATCACTCTGGCCAGTACAAAATGTCCGCAAACTACATGAAAACTGCCGTAGAAACATGAAAAAAATCGATTATTTCCACTATCGATGCGAGTTGGGAAATACAAAGTTGGTCTTAGTCTTCCCGCTAACTTGGAGCATGTGCATGTAAATTTTGGTGCAAATCCGTCGAAAATTGCGGCCGTGCATTCGTTACACACACACATCCTGCCTTTTATAGATAGAGATATATATAAAAGAGAAATAAATATGAACTAAAAATTTGAAAAAAATTAAAATATGCCACGAGCTTCAAAATGTAAAATAAACTGATGCCATCAGCGACTAAATATAATATTAATTCAATAATATCAAAATCCGCTACTTAAAGTTTCATATGATGACAATCATTGGACAGGAAAAGGTTTTCCACCTGAGGATTGCTATCGCATGAAACTCAGGTAGCAGATTTTTTTGTTATTGTTAAATTAATATTATTTTACACATTTACACAGACACAAACACAAACAAACAAACAATCACACACACACACATATATATATATATATATATATATATATATATATATATATATATATATATATATATATATATATATATATATATATATCGTCGATGCGATTTTAAAAAGGCTTAAGTTAATATGCGCCATTTAACAGGTCTTTTCCTCACTTTTGAAATAAGTACGCTTCTGCAGAAAATAGTGAGTGAAAGCAAGAAAGGTTAAAATATCAACAGAAGAATGATCTTTAGCAAAAGAATGAGCCCAAAATGCAAGTTACAAATTGGGGATGACATAATCATGCACGTACAATGATTTAAATATCTGGGACGTATTTAACAGAGGTCGGAGAGTGTAACACTGAAATCCGAAGGCGTATTAGGATAGACAAAGATGCCTTCCAAAAGCTAGGCACGGTATTAAGAAACAGAAAAACTTCGTTAGAAACAAACAAAAGAGTAGTGAACTGTTACGATATATCTGTTCTCTTGTATGGCAGTGAATGCTGGACAATCTCCTCAAAGATGAAGAGAGCCAAAACAACAGAAATGTCGTTCTGCAGGAGGATGCTGGGGATACCAATTATACCAGATTTACAGAAAATGGAAACAAAAAGGAAACTGCATCAAAAAGAGACAGGTAACATTTCCAGGCCACTTAATGAGAAAAGAGGGCTTGGGAAATCTGATACTCACAGGACGGATTGAAGGCAAGAGGGACAGAGGAAAACAAACTTAGTGAGCTTAAGTAAATGGATGATGAAACAAGGTTTGGGAGAAATAACAGAAAGACAAAATTTATTAAGAGTTACAAAGAACAGGAAGTTGTGGAGAGTCATGATCGCCTACGTCCTGAAGGGTCACGGTATATAAAGATTACTATAAGATTATATTTTGATACAAAGACTTTTGTGAAGTTAGGCCCAAATTTACAAAATAATCATATTATCAATATCAATATTTTTTCTTTTGCTCATTTCCTAAAAGGCCCCTTTAACATCACACTGACGATATATATAAAGAATTAATGGATTTATATTTTAACTTACATTTTTATTGCTTCAAACGTAATCTTAATCGATAACCGTATTTGAAATAGACACACTTTTTTTATTTTATACAATACACATTACATCCATCGGCCAGCGCTCTCAAGAAATCTTAAAAAAAGAAAATGTTCTCTTAGGCAGGGTTTGAACCAGCGTTCTCTTTGTAGGAAAAGCTACCGTTTATTTGGATATGCCTTAGATTGCTCACCATAGTAGTGTATACTTCTAAAGAAAAAACTTAATCTTCGGATGGAGATTAGATTTTGCTGATAGTGTCTGACTGCCCAGAGAGAACGAACAGCCAAGAAAGTGAGAAAGAAAAAAGATGGAATTTAAATAGTGTAACCCGGATATAAGAGAGTTGTCGGGACCGGAGAAGTCTCTTATATTCGGGTTTCTCTTATTTCCGGGTTTTTCTTATATCCGGGTCTCTTATATCTGGGTTACACTGTAGATTGATAAATCTATCTAACTCTCAAATTATACAAATATTCCCGGGTCTCGACGAAAGATTCACACATCTCTCTTAGCCACTCCATTAGGAAATAGAAACCACATTTTGAACCAGTTCTTTTTTTTTCTTACTGAAAGCTATTTCGCGCCCTAAACTGACAGAACATTTGTATACATATAAATATAGAAAAGAGCGAGGGAGAGAAAGAAAGAGTCACGTGCTGCGTATTCATGTGAGCAACGATTATTGCCTCAATTGAATAAGTTGTTTACTTTTGGTGTTTCAACAACATTGAATAAAACAAACGATATACGAGTAAGCGATACAGGCCAAATTGAAATCTAAGAAGGAGAAGAGGCCAAAATTAGAAACAAACACGATATCACAATGTTGTCATATTTTCATTATAGCTCTAGGACAATAACATAAAAACCAGTGCACTATGTGAAAAAAAAAAGGAATAGTGATTTACATACAGACATATACACATATAATTACACGCATAAACATATACAGGCTGATATTTGCATATATATATATATATATATATATATATATATATATATATATATATATATATATATATATACATATATATATATATATATATATATATATATATTATTATTATTATTGTGTATTAATAGAAATCTTATAATTATAAGAAACTATGCTCGCTCGGAAAACCTTCGTTGTATTGATTTGCAAATAACCAAGCCAATACCAAAGGGGAAAAAAAGGTATAAAAAGAAAGAACCAAGAACATGTACATTAGCCGAAAATAATCGTCCAGCATACGAGTTTAAGGCCCAAAGAAAAAAAAAACCCGATGCGAGTACCCAAAACAACTAAATAAAGTGCTCAATACAATGAGTAGAGCAGACCTAGTTAAACCTAGAGAGCCAGACAAACCTACCAAGGTTTCACCTAAGCGGATCGTCAGGAAAAACTGGCTCTCCCTGACGACCCGCTTAGGTGAAACCTTGGTAGGTTTGTCTGGCTCTTATATATATATATCTTACACAGGGTACGATAGGTAAATTGTCGCCATTTTATACTTTTAATTTCGCGCATGCGCGTTGTTTGTTTTTGATTTTGTCTGCACAGTATAGTAAGGTCAGTTGGTCACCATCTGTGAGAAAAAGAGCACCATGATGCAATTCGCGCAGGAATATCCAATACGATTATTTCAGAGTGTTTGGGTGTCAATCTGAGGAGAGTACAGAGGATTCAGAAAGAGTTGGATGAGTCTAATGGTGATCACGAAGGTACGTCATCTCCGAAAACTCATTCTGATCGTTCTGATAAGAAAAAATTCCAGAATTTGTTGGCCAACACAGAGACCTACATCAAGTGCCTTGAGTAGGTAATGCTGCCCTTGGCCAACCGAGTGGCTGCTGGAAGACCCTATGTCTGGCAACAGTAATCTGCACTATGCCAAACAAACAGGAAAGTCCCATCATAGCTGTTAGGCAATTTCTGCGACCATGTTTACTCCTTACATCTGGCCACCCAACTCCCCCGATTGCAACACAGTTGATTATTATGTGTGGGGCGCATTTGAGCAAATATATCTCTTAAAATGAGATGTCAGTGTTATTTTCATGTTTGCGTAATTTGAACGAAAATTTATCCATCATACCCTATATTCATATACCATATATAAATCGTTTCGTGTCAGCCCCAGTGTCTTCCCAAATGAAAAATGATGGGAGGAAAACGATCATTCAAGACTTCAGTAATGATAACAACATTCATACTCTGGCTTCCATCTTCAAATGCATTCAAGAACCATCCAGAGAACGCTAAATAATTTTAAAAGTGGGAAGAGTAGAAAAGAAAACTGAATCAGGAGGTCACAACAGGAATAGGGAAACTCAATCCATAATACGTTTGGCACACGAGAGAAGGGTTTTACCTATGATAGTCCAAAGAGCAGTTGAAACTTGAAAATGAAATCGTACGTGAAACCTGTGAGGCAATTTGTTACACCAGAACTTAAATTTAGAAGGTTAGAGGGTGAAGATCATCTTGAATAAATTGTAAAAATGATCCTGGAATAATATATATATATATATATATATATATATATATATATATATATATATATATATATATATATATATATACCTCGACTCTCCCGTCGAATTCGACGTATGAGGGTCAAGCAGATCAGCTCCCAGGAAACGCACAGCCCGACAACATCACATGAGATTTGTTTATAGTGGTGAAGGTTTCGTGCAGGACCAATCACACTTTTTGAAGGGCCGAATACAGAGACCTGGTTCACTACGTGCCACAAGGTCCCCAAACGACCCTCCGCAGGTTTTGAATTCAGAGTTGTCCTTCTCCTAGACCAGTTGCCATCCAAGGTCTGTCCTGCTATTTACCCATAGCTGGAGGAAGAAGAGGATTCACACCTTTTCACAGCCTGTCTCGCTAGATCAATGTTGACCGCTATACGAGTTCAATCCCCACTGAATGCTTCTTTCTTTCGTCCTTGTACTGCATTTAAGCCACACTTACAAAATCACCATAAATAGGAGAGATTACTGAAAAGTTCTCGGCAAAACCCAGTTCCTAAAAGTACTGAAATGTCTCTCTCCGCACACACACACACACACATATATATATATATATATATGGAGAGAGAGAGAGAGAGAGGGGGGATGCATCCTATATATTTATACGTATGTATACGGAAATACATTGACTTATGCACATATATATGTATGCAGAAGTACATGTTTACATACATATATACATAATCTGTAAGTAAAAGTAGTTTTTGCGTACGAATAAAAAGCACTCAATTTGTATGCACAATTAATCGGAGATTTTCAGGGTTTTAGTTGAGTCGAGAGAAGTTTCTTTTATTGTCAGCTGAATAGAAGCAAATCAAGAAAGAAATGTGGCCTTGTGACATTGACCTGTGACACTATCATTATCCAGGAGTTACTAAGAAAAGTCGGTAATTGTCACCACTTGTTCTAGATTGTTGAAATATCGCACTAACATAAAAAGTATGTTTCACTCGAAACTACAGCGGATTCTTCAACCGTAAATTATATACATTATATTTAATAACAAAGTCTAGCATAAGGCCAACATTGTTTGAGCACTAAATAATATTCGAACGCACCCAACTAGTTTTCAAAACGAAAAAGAATTCTTGAAAAATCAGTATTCGAAATCATGGATTTAATCTGGGATCGAACCTTGGCCGTATCGACTTGTTAAAAAATAAATAGGTACTTCAGTCACCATACTACTTAAAAAAAAATTTTTTTAAAGTAATCTTCGGATAGAGATAAGAAGATTTTGTTGCGCCAAATTTCAAAGTTGAGAGTGTCTGACTATTTTGAAAAGCAGCATTCGAAATCATGGCTTTGATCGGGTGTTGAACACTAAACACTGAGGGAAATTTCAAATGTCTCTTTTTCATGTTAAGCATAAGTTTCCTTCTTGTTTCCATCTTCTAAGTTGAAAATTCACGTGAAATTAGAGCAATCTACCCCTGGTTCGGTTCCAAATTCTAACAAATATCACCTGAAGAAGACCGGAGCGTATAACGGCCGAAAAGTCGTGAATATGGCAATAAGTTTAAGGACAACAGTCCGAACAATGTAAATGGCGTAAATAATTAAATTCCTATGATTACTTGATTTTGAGGTCTCCTATTAATAGATGCTGTCCTCCTAGATAACGACATTGCTGTCTTCTTACTATTGATAGTCCTTTCTTCCCGTTTTCCTTTACTACTTTATCAAGAAAGGATCATCTCTGATGTTGTTAAAATTGTTTACAGCAAAAATAAATCTGGGAAGGACTTCAAGTTCTCTTAGGATTGCTTCAGGATTAGGCGAACATAATATATGCGAAAAGAAAGGTATATACATATCTACGGCTAATAATGCTTCACCTTTATGTATGTCCGTATATAAGTCTGTATGTCGACATGTTTATTTTTAGTTCATTTTTTTTTCATATACAGGGTAACAAAAAAACGTGATTTTTTGAAGTGCGTATAGCCAGACATGAGCAAGTGACAACACTGCGAGACAGTGACCTTGAGTAAGTAAACATTTCGCCATTTAGAATTCAAGAGGAAATTCACAGTATCCCAGCTGAGATGTTGCAGCAGTCAATGAGGAATCTCAACAGCAGATTTCAAGAATGCATTCGTACAGGAGGACGCCATCTACAGAACGTAATTTTAAAAAAATGAAAATTCCATCATTGTTTCTTAAATGGCATGTTTTAAGGTTTCAATTACTATGAATAAAATATTTTTCTTTCATCACACTTGGTTTTATTGGATTGTTAAAAAGTTCTCGCTTTTTGGGGTCACCCTATATATTTATCCCTTTGAACATGTAAGCAAAATGGAATTTAGAAAAAATTGAAAAAAGGGATACATACATGGCATCAGAAAAGAGACCGTAGATATTTCTAGGGCAGATAATGAGGAAAGAGGGCGTAGAAAATTTGAGATTCACAGGACCTATTGAAGGCATAGAGAAATCAATACATAACCTTGGTTGGCAGGACAGGATTAAGAAGATGTAAATTATAGCGAACTAAACCCAGTATAGACAAACTTTACTAAAAGCTACAAATATAGGAAGCTATAGAGAACCATGATCGTCAACGTCTTGAAGGTATACTGCCCAAAGAAGAAGAAGAATAAGAATATTTGTTTATTCATATTTTTTTACGAATGATTATAAAGATACATTAGAATTATTTTTAATAGTTTGTATTGAATAATTCTCATTGAATAGACATTCCTAAACCAATGACGAGTGTCAGCATCATTTTAAAACAATTTTGACACTCACAGGACATACTGATATCAAGAGTGAGAAATAAATAGCGCATGACCTACTTAGCGAGCTTGTTTAAATGGTTGACAGAATAGGGATTACGAGAGTTAGCAGAAAGACAAAATTTACTAAGAGCTACACAGGACAGGAAATTGTGGAGAGCTAGGATCACGCATGTCCTGAAGCGACAAAGAAGAAGAAGAAGAAGAAGAAGAAGATTATAATGAACTGAACCCAGGTCAGGCCGCGTACTTTTACTACTTTAAAAACGCGGATAAACATCATTTTTAATATGTAACTATTATTAAATAACGAAGAAAAAATTTTGCTTTACTAAAGCAACCATTGAAATAACCAATCATATTTAAGGCAGCTTTTCTATCACGTGTTTCATGATGAGAGCGTCCGGTTTATCTTGCAGCGAAATCAACGCTTGCGTATTCCAGTAGATGATCGCGGCAACTTTTACGACAAGCGGAAATCAGCGTCAAGAAATAAAACGCCCATTAATCTCTTCGTCGCTGAATTTAGAACGGAGATTAAATTTAATCATTTTTTGTTTATTTATAACTTTTTATTTATTCTAAGCCACCAAATTGGTTCCTTTCGATATTCGTCACATTTCCTGAAAGATTATGAATTGCCATGTCAGGAAACACGCTATAATGATGCGAATTAGGTCATTTTAACTCATGAAATATTCAAAATGGCCGAAACATGAATGACTGAAAGCATGAATTTTCCCCATTGGAATCGTTTCTTCTTTTTAGGCAATAGTTTACATAAGGGATTTCCTGGAAGGAAATTTATTTTGTTGGGTATTGCAGAAACGTTTTGTAATAAACGAAATACGAAACTGGTGGATCCATCAACCAGTGGTGGTAGGTATAGCTTCATTTCGTATTTTAGTAGGTATCAACGACTAAATGGATAAATAATTACTTTTCTCTATAAACTGTTTCAATTAAATGGAAGACTCTGAAGTCCAGGGCCGGTACAAGGATGTCATGTGTCGCCCCATCACCATGAATCTAAGATACGGCCCCCCATTCTACTGCATCACAATTTACATGAGGTAATATTCATATAAAATACAAATTTTATTGTAACCTAATTATGTACAATAATGGATCATAAGTAATATAGGTGAAGAATTCAACTAGAAAAATTGAAAATAGATACAATGTATCTAAATAAAAATTAGAGACATGTCATAATAGATCATTCCATCTTAATTAAATCAAACGTTTTTCGGCAAATATCAACTTGAGATTTTTCTTGTTAAAAAGTTGAAGAATTTTAAAACATTCAAAACATAAAAATAATGAATTTTATATTGCGTTTTTTTTTTTTTTCGAGACTTAGTGTGGGATAAATAAATGTCTATTCAATTCACAGATTTGCACGAAGAAAAGACCCCAGAATGACATCAAAATCCACGAAAATCTTTCATCCTTTAATAGTCAGTTGTGCTTATTTTAATTTGTAACGTATATAAATGTAGAAAGATAAAAGCAATTGTTGATAAGATAGCAAATGACACAAAGGGCTGCTAGGGGTCCCCAAAAAGGCTTTGCTGCCTGGTCTAGAGTAGCACTCACCAGCCCTGTTGAAATCAATGAAATAAATTGTTATCGTGCTTCTGTAATTTTAAGAAAGATAGATACTGCATTAGTATCTATTGATTGCTGGCTTGCAGGTTAAATAATTATGCCGTTTTTCCCCTTTGTTATTTGAATTAACCTCCGGCCAAACTGCCATTTGCAGTTGCTTTTGTACTGTTATGCTATTGAGAATAGGGATTGCAGTTTTATGCAATCAATATTTATTCTTCTCAAGTCTTCTTCTTCTATGTGACGTGTCCCTCGAGGAAGTAGACGATCATGGGTCTCCACAATTTCTCGTCTTTTGTAGCTCAATAAAGTTTGTCTTTCTGTTATTTCTCCTAAACCCTGTTCCGCTATTTATTTGCTCAAGCTCTCTAGGTATGCGTTGGTTTCCTCTCTCCATCTTGCCTTCAAACTGCCTTGTGTGTATCAGATTTTCCAAGTCCTCTTTCTTTATTATATTCCTTACAGATTTTAACTATCTCTTCCTGATGTTAAATAAAAGTTTCCTTTTGATTTCCACTTTATCTAAAACTTCGTCGTTGCTCATATGTTCGGTCCATGGTATACTCAGCATGCTCCTGTTGAACCATATTTCTGTTGCCTCAAGTCTACTTATTCTTCTGTGAGGAGATTGTTCAGTATTGTCTGTCATACAGGAGGGTAGATATTCTCGGTCAGCTTTGACAGAGTACAAAGACAATGTCAGAGGATGATCTGATGACATGTACGTGGCAGTTCAATACTCTGTGTTTGTTTCTCGTGAAATCTTTGTTTCTTAATGCATTGCTTAGATTTTGGAATGGATATCAGTCTCGAAATTTTTGTGCCTTCAGTCCCGGACTTTCCGTCCTCTTTTAAAAGCGCCCCCCGCCCAGATACTTAATTTTGGTACTTTTTTGATTTTGGTATCCCCAATCTGTAGATCCCAAGTCCCATTGTATCTAGACATGCGCCCAAGTTACAACGGGATGTAACACAAAGTCGAGTTTAATTTGGATTTATCAGCAGAAATCTCAAGCCCCCTTGGCACTTTCCTATTTTGAGGAGGTCTCAGAGGCCTGACAATCCGGCATTAAGCCCAACTTACTCCCGAAAGAGAGGTACTGCCTGCGAGGATGCCCCACGCCTCCACTAGAGCTTCAGCAATATTCTCGGCAGAAGAGCGAACTCATCTTTTGGCCCCGTCATAAGAAACCACTGACAACATTACAAATACTTATTTAGCCGCGCGCCCACGACACAACGAAATGCGACACAAGGTCGAGATTAATGTGGGTTTATCGGCAGTACTGTAGAAAATTATGAAATCCCTTCATCTGTTTTCCATTTTAAGAACGCCTATATATCCAATATCCAGCCACCTCTCAAAGGAGAGGTTCTGTCTGGAGGAATACCCCATTGGCGTTTGAGCAATATTCTCGACAGAGGAGCGAACTCTTCTCTCTGCCAATGATGCAAGACATTGCTCGTATCACTGACAACAGTACAAGTAACATATATTTACGCGTCCTCACGTTGACGGAATGTGACACAAAGCCGGTTTGCATGCACGTGGGTATGGGTCAAAAATGTAATCTTAGCCAAGTAACCCTTGACCTTTTTCTGGTTGCCAATTTTTGTTGATATTGGACATTTTTTTACTATTGTTTCACCAATAAAAGATCCACTCAAGATAAAGTGTTACTGAATGAGATTAAAGGTAGGAGGGAGGAAGCGGTATATATTATAAGGATATGTAGGATAGATAACGGTTGACCTTTAAAGAGTTTAAGATTGTAATTGTAGAGAGAGCGTCATCTTTGGTGTCTATTCTCCAAAATGACAGTTCTGGGGACGATACTGTCTGAGCGTAACTTCCTCCTTACCAATGGAATACGAAGGAAATGAAGATGATCTGATGACATGTACGTGGCAGGACGGGTCCTAGCAGTGAAGTTCTGAACTCGTGGAACTAAAGAATGTAGCTTGTCCGAACATTTGTAGTAGTAATAGCGACAGAGGAACGCAAGGATGACAACCGTTCGTCTGTGGGGAAGGGGTCGCACGGTGAGAAATACTTCATAATCACAAGGCCACGTAATCGCTTTTGTACTCTGTCAAAGCTGGTACCAGTTCAGATATTACAGTATTGGTCCCTTCTTGGTCTGATCTGACTCTTATAAAGATAGAAAATGGTAATAAGAGTCAGAGCCTTTCTTGAGCTGTACAAAGATCTGGCCATTTTCGAGTATCTTTAGCGATGGTACGAATATACAAATTCCACTTGAGGTCTGGAGTGAGCTTTCGTCAAACTAATCATTACACTATTTGTTGTTTGAAGGCTCTAAATATACTCCACTGATGTCCGTCCGACGTTGTAGACATAGAATTTAATCATGCGTTGCTGTCATCTTTTGTTCGGGAGTTCAATCCTTGGATCTGGTAGTGAAACAGAATATTCGGTAAGAACGAACAAGAACTGGCATTACAGAAACAAAATTAGCAACAAAAAAAATAGCGCAATAATCAACAGATATCACATATCAGCAAAATACAATGGCAACCTGAAGATGGCCAAAAGGTACTTGGCTGAAACATTGTTTCTATAACAACATCTTTCGTAATCAACCAGAGGACAGTAGCTCGAATAAAATAATGTATATTGACAATTCCTCAAAAATGAAATATGGCTTACGATCAAGGAAGTTAAGCAACTCTGAGCCTGGTCACTACCTAGATGGGTGACCAGGTGCTTCAAGCTTGGATCTGCAGGTGTTGTAATGATAACGGCTCGGAATTATTAATCAGAGAGCCGAGTTTCAGTTGTATTCGTTATATTTACTTACGCGCAAATACCCTTGGGAAACGCATGAATCGATAACTTCTTCCCCTAGCTATGGGTTAATTAGTAAGAATTGTATAACTAAATCATTATTATCTAGCACCTCCTCCCAAATTCTTATAATCTAAAGCTATATTCTGGCTTTAAATAACCTGCAAATGGTTGATAAACCGTAAAAAAGAATCAACCAAAATAAAAAAAGAAATATAAAATCACTTTAATATTCTAATTATAGTTGATACACTCAAGGGGCCCACTAATTTCTGTGTTGAATTTCTGTGAAGAATTTAAACTGAAATCATAGCGATTTACTAAGCGTAGCTAAAGTTTGGCACAAGGTTGCAAGTATGGAGCTCGATCTCACTATTCAGCCGTAATTGATCTAGCGTGATAAGCTTGCTAACCACTACACCATTTCGAACACAGTGGTCTTATTTAATAAGTGTAGATTAAGTATGGCACAATGTCGCAAGTATGGATCACCCACTGAGGATTGAACTCACTACTCAGTCGTAATTGATCTAGAGAGATAAGCTTGCTAACTATTCGTCGTCGTCGGCGCCACTTGTGTCAGAGTTTGGTTCATTCGGTGCTTCCACGATGCTTGAAACTGACTCAGGATTCACTAGCTTTAAGCTTCCAGCGTACCAAGCCTGCTCCCACTGTCCATGTGTAATATCGCCATAGAACTTGAAGGACAGGTGGAGAGCATCATGCAGGGCCCAGAGCGACCATTCGCCTGATTTTGTTTAAAGTGGACGACGGTTCGTGTATCCGATACCCACGCACTTCGCTCCAAGGCCTCCACTGCGACTCATCACGTGGCTGAGACCAGCGGTCTTGAACTTTGAAGCTGCGTCGGGCTGCCGAAACCCAGATCTTTTGTAGATCGCCTTGACTCCAGCCCGAGTACCTTAGCTCCCAGGATCCATGACTAGGACGTAGGAATTGTCTTTTTTTTTCTAATGATCAGACAATGTCGAAGTGTTCTTATTTGTTATACGCAGATTAGACGTTACACAAGGTCACAAGTATAGAGCACCCATCAAACTAACTACTCAGTCGTAATTGATCTAGAGAGATGATCTTGCTAATCCTTACATTACACTGAAGTGTTCTTATTTAATAAGCGCAACCAGTGAGGATCGAACTCGCTACTAAGTGACCTAACAAGATAGGCTTGCTATTACATCATGTCGAATGAATCGCACTTATATTTTGTTGTGGCAGAAGGTCACAAGTAGAAAGCCCAAAATTTACCTTGACCCCGCACTGAGGCAGGTTGTGACACAAGGACGGTTTTTAGCGTGGAGTGCTTCGGGCCACTAGTCTAAGCTGAATTTAGCTTGTCTAAGCTAATTATAGCTGGTCATGCCACCGCTACGTCACAGATATTGCGCAACAGATACTACATCTGCTGCATCCATCCCAACGGGGGGAAAAAAGAACGCTTCTCCTCCTATCCTTCCGGCTATGATTTCCTAAGCATATCAAGGCCGAAAATGTGGAGCACTCAGTGAGGATCGAACTCACTATTCAGTTGTAATTGGTCTAGCAAAATCAAGCTGGCTAACCATTACACCACGACAAAGTGCCCCGCAAGTAGAGAGTCCTCAGTGTGAATCAAACTCACTACTCAGTCGTAACTGATCTAGCGAGATAAGATGTTAATCATTACACCACGTCGAATTTCCCTTATTATGCGTAACTTAAATGTAGCACAAGATCGTAATTAATTAGCCCCGGTGAGCATCGAACGCATTGCTTAGTCTCGACCTAGCGAGACAAACCCGTTTTTCATTACAACATCTGGATTTGTCCATAAAATAAATATATATTTGGTTGGTGCGTAATTATCAGGCGTTTTTGTAGGCGAGTCATTTATTAATAAAAATTGCTGTTTTGTTTACATTTTTTAATAAAAATATTATTTTATTTTCAGGTTATAAAAATGCGTATCGATAATCATACGCTCCGGAATAATAATTTTAAAATGTTATTGTTGAATTGTTATGTTTCTTTTTTCATAATAAATATTATTTAAAAAACGCCTGATAATTATGCACCGACCCAATATTAATTTTGACAAAAAAAATATGTCTTCTATCTTTGCAGCTGCCAGATCGAACGGGTCATTATCGTTAGGTTTGGGGACCAAAATGATCAGAAAGTAGGAGAAAAATGCCCATGCGTTATATTTGTTTTTTATTTATTTATTATTTTTTGTATTCTCATGGGTGTGTCGAGCAAGTGCCGGCTAGCCGACGCTTATAGCGGACGGGCGGTACCACATACCAAACATATCTTACGTGCAGACCAATGATTTCTTGTAAACACCCACGTTGTAACGACACCTTTCTGCTTTCATACGCAGTAGGGAGCACCAGTGAGGTGAGCGAGCCACTGGTATCAAATAAAGCCAGACTTAAGAATTCAGCTCAAACTTTGAGACAATCTAATTAACAGCGGATCGAATATCATTACCGGATTTTTATGCTTTACCAAGCTAAATATAATATGAGCGTATTTTTAAAAAATTGAAATCAACACATCAGTGAAAAAATATCCAGCAATAAAAAAGTATGAACTTTCAAGAGATTGAAACTGAAGACTTTTATATTAGATTTACGTAATCAAACTTATCGGACTATTTTAGCGCATGAGCACGTTCTTTTCAGTTACTCTCCCGAGTCAAAATAATTGCTTTCTCTTTAGCCCAGGGCGATCTCCATTTCAAACTTACTCTTATTTTTTTTTTATCTGAGCAGCATAGTACTATAAACAAAGAAAACTGATCTAAATTTTTATGTAATATCAGACTTCCTATATAAGTGAATACTGGGCAGTTTCATCACAGGTGAAGAAGAGACGTCATACAATAGAGATGCTGTTCTATAAAAGGATACTGAGAATAACATGAACGAAACATATGATCAACGAGGAAGTATTAAGGAAAATTAAAACAAAAAGAACACTTACACTTAGAATGAGAAAGAGACAGTTGAAATTTTTAGGACACATTAAGAGGGAAACGCTTTGAAGAATCTGAAATATTGGGGGCAAAAGTTTCAAAGGGAAACGTCGAATAATCTACCTTGTGTAAATGGACGGCATAACATTTTGAGAGACAGTAAAAGGGCAAACATTGCTTACAGCTAAAATAGACAGGAAGCTGGGGAGAGCCATGACCGCCCATTGCTATGAAACGACATGGCACATAAAAAAAGGAGAAGCCGACTGCAAGTCAAAACTGACCGATAATCTACATATGCATTTGCATAGAATCAGTGTTTTCTCCTTGCCCGGGGCTAAAACAAGTGTCGCTTCCCGGTTTTCTATTGAGGATTAGAGCGTAGGTGTCCAGTCTTCGAGCCAGGATCCAAGTAGAGTATCCATTCCTCCTTAGCTATTTCGGGTGACATGCGTCAAGATACGAGGAGAGCATAATATCGAGGAAGAAACGTCCACATTGCAGGATAAGAAGAGAATCGGTGTATACTTACACCTTCAGAGCACCTGTACATGAACGTCTTAGTAACATATTTTCTGTTAATAAGAGTGTCATTTTTATGTCAAAATTGTACTCAGTGTATATATATATATATATATATATGTGTGTTTGTGTGTGTGAAAGTATATAGAAAATAGGAAGGAACAGGTTAGGTAAATAATCCACAGTTCCTTAGTATTTTAGTTATTATTTTTTAAAAATAGTGCTCGATACAAAAGTAGAGCATAAATATAATTATTTATTTAAAAATATGATTCCAACTCGCGACATAAGAGGTCTCATGTTTCAAAACAAGAGAAATTTTTTTTTGGAATATTCCCAAAAAAATTTCGCTTGAAGATGGAATAGAGCTTACTTTAACTCAATTTAATTCAAATAATTATATTGAAGTTTTCGGCTCTTGTTTTGAAACATGAGACCTCTTATGTCGAATTGGAATCATATTTTAAATAAATAATTATATATATATATATATATATATATATATATATATATATATATGAAGATATATACTTTTAATATGTGCTGTATTTATGGGATAAAGTGTTCAATATCAGAGATAGAGCGTATGTAAACATAAAAGTGAACGTTGAAGTCAACGATTAGAGGCGACAGGCTGTTTCATGCTAGACGCAATCGGCGGCCTGACGATTGTGTCTAGCATGAAACTCTACTCTACCCAAGTCGGTCCTTCAAGGTACATTGGAAGTGAATAGGCGTAGGGGTAGGCAGTCCAAAAGCTGGATTGACAACATCAAAGAATGGACCAGGTTGGACACTCCAACGCTGTTTCATGAAACAAAAAACAGATCTGGTTGGTAGAGACTAGCTGCATCATGTCTTCTCTACGATTGGTTCGGTCATGAGAAGAAGGAAGAATTCTATATGGTTCACTTTTATCTATTGATGTCACCATTCGTGTGGAGTGTTGCAACTTATCTACCACGATTAAAACGGTCCTGTTGTAGTAATATGTATAATATAATGGAATCATAATCTTTAGCCATTATATGAAATAAGCTTTAGATTAAAGGTCTGTAAAAAAAGCAGAATTACTCTCGATACACCGTAAGAACAGGCGTAACAGCAAAATTGTCCAAAATCGTGTAAAAGCAAAATTGTCTATTTGTTACATTTAAGCTCTCAATCGTTGCATCTTAGAAAGGATTAAAGATATCTTACTGGAATTCTCCGAGGTTTTTATAAAACAATTAGGATCTACTATGAGCAATAAGAATGTATAATTACTCTACAAGGTTAAGAGAAGGATCGTGATGAAATCGATCAAAAACAAAAATGACATGTTCATCATTAATTAATCATATCTAAGGATCAGGAGCTCATGAAGGATTGAAATTAAGTTCAAATATAGATATATATTATTCCAGGCTCATTTTCCAGCTTATTGAAGATGATCCTCGCCTTCACTAACCTTCTAAGTTTCTGTCCTGGAGTAACAAGGTGCCTCACACGTTTCACGTAAGTTGTCATTTTCAAGTCATTTTTCATTGCTCTTTGAACTGCCATAGCCGAAACGCCTCTCTCATATGCGAAATTTCTTATGGACTGAGTTTGATCTTTTCTAATTGACCTCTTTAATTCTAAGTTGAAATTTTGATCCCTCTTCGTGTTTTTACCTCCTGACCCAGTTTTTCCTATCTACTGTTCACACTTGAACTTATTCACCGTTCTCTTAATGCTTCTAGAATAGACTTTGAATATGGAAACCAGAGTATAAATGTTGGTACTATTACTGAAGGCCTGAATGATCATTTTCCTCTCACTATTGCACATTTGGAAGACACAAATTTTAATCATTTTAGATAAATAATTCAAAGGGGTTTTCAGTTATTGTTACAAAAATGGCGTCGAGATAGCTAAATGTTTTATCTGAAAACCTGGAAGAAGGAAATTCGGTTTAATGGGTTTTCGATATTTGTGGGATTGACAATTATGCTTTTACAAATTTGGATAATTTTGTTGTTACATTCGGTATATGATGGGATTATTAGTAAAGTAGAATCAAAATCTTTAAAGGTTTGTGAAAAACAAATTATTTATGATGTATCCTAATATTAATTACTAGCAGTAGAGCCCGGCGTTTCCCGGGGATGTAACAGTAAGAGATAGATCAAGTATCGACAATCATAAAGACTGAAAAATAAAATTGACAAAGATTATTGTTTAAGGTTGACGGACAAGCATGTCTTAATTATTTTTTTGTTTTTTGTTTTTTGTTTGTTTTTGTTTTTTTTGTTTTTTTGTTTTTGTTTTTTGTTTTTCACGAATTGGTCAAACCCAAACTCAAACAAAAACATTGTTTTCAATCGTTATGAGTCTACTGATTGAATAGAATTATAAACAATTGTCTTGTAAATGAAATTTTTAAAGCATTCTGAATGTAAAAATAAAGAAAAAAGTGTGCAAGACAATAAGAAACACTACCTGCCAAAATGAAAGTGAAGTTTTGTTGAAATCGGTTGAAAAATATAGGAAATCCGATCCTATATATAAACGAACACAGACACACACACAAACAACCTGGGTTTTATAAGTATAACTCGATATGAGTTGTCCCCCTTTCATTCTCGCGAAAGCGATGCCTATTAATCGTGTTTTCAAATTGATTACGTGCAAAAACAATTGTGTTTTTCCCATTTTTGGCGCTGTCAGAACCACCGCAAGGTAATTTTACGTAGTCCTGTGAAGTTTTGTTGAAATCGGTTGAAAAATGTAGGAAATCCGATCCAATATATAAACGAACACACACACACACACACACACACACACACACACACACACACACACACACACACACACACACACACACACAACCTGGGTTTTATAATAAGTATGATTATTATTTAAAACATTTCTTTTTTACCTGATTTTGTTTTATAATCCCATGCCGGATCATATCAAATGACCTTGGACAAGCGAAGAATGTGTTTTTTGTTATTTCCACTTAAACAAAATACAGGTATTGACAAAATTTAAATGGACAAATCTCTTTGCAGGATATGTGCTGTGTATGTTGGAATTTTCTTTTATTTCCTGGAGATATGATACACCAGGGATAATATATATATATATATATATATATATATATATATATATATATATATATATATATATATATAATTTAAATTGTGTTCGGAAAATCCATGTTGAAAGCACAACGATACTTAAACATGAAGACAATAAACAAAAACTAAAAATTCTTGAAGCTATATACATAAAACAGTTGAAACCTAACCTAAACAAAATAAACTATGCAGTCTCCACAAATATACTTTAATGCCTATAATTGATATCAGAAGCCATTGGTTTATACCAACGGCTTCCCATACTTAATACTTCTCATTTTCACTCTCGCGTGGTCATGTGTGATGTCACGGGCCGTGATGCGATTTTCGCTTCCAGCGGCTCGTATACACGGAGTTGTCGTTGTTTTCCATGCAAACAAAACAGACTATCATGGTTGCTATGTCCGTGTATTGATTAATTTATTGTAATGTACTTGTCATCTCTGATGATGACTTATGTAAGATAGGATTAAAAAACATGTATCAATACTTTGATTTTCTTTCGTCTTTCAATGATAATGTTATTAAGCTTATCAGACGATATGAAAGGAATTTGCTTAAAATAGACAAAACTTTTCTCTATTATTTAATGAAACATGCATTAATATATATATATATATATATATATATATATATATATATATATATATATATGGATTGATGTGAGTTTGTGACCCTGGGTTTCACGCTTTTCGATCGCCAGACAAACTGATTAATTTTTTTTTTTTAATTTTGGGTTTATGTAGATTGCGTGTATTGCTGTTATTATGCGAGTGGGGAGGGAATCGTCGTCATGATGTCACTCATGCTAGCGCAAACATGTCCGTACACCCGATGAGGTACGCAGACACACATACAGACTCGCTTGTCCGCCGGGGCTCATACAGATATAAACATATGTGGACAGTATGGGATTTCACATATGTATGTATATGGGTGGTGTTGTACATACGCATTTGTATGTTGAAATTTAAAGATCGGAAGTGTAGCGAAAATTTCTTGTGAATGTATACTTGTCAGCAATCAAAGCATTTTTCTATTTTTTCGCTGAATAATATTTCCTCGCACGCACGTGTGGTGGGGTCTGTATAAAATTATGATAGGTAAAAATTGCTATTATTTTTATTTTTTTAATTTATATATATATATATATATATATATATATATATATATATATATATATAATTATTTATTTAAAAATATGATTCAACACGTTACATAAGAGTTCTCATGTTTCAAAACAAGAGCCGAAAACTTCAATATAATTATTTGAATTAAATTGAATTAAAGTAAGCTCTGTTCCATCTTCAAACGAAATTTTTTTTGGAATTAACTTATTTCTGAAATTTACGTGTTTTAATAGCATATTCATTATTGAAATCAAAATTTCCATGGGGACGGCTAGAGGGATTGTTTAAATAGAAAGGGGTGTGGGGTGTTAATAATTTGTATCAGTATAGAGTTACATTCATAGATGTCAAGTTAGGGTAAGGTTGGGGTGTCTAAATTTAAAACGGAAGATGATTTCGCCCAGTCCGGTTTACGTGTCTATGGAGATTTATTTATTTTTTTATTTTATTTTTTTTTCTAAAAGGGTTTTGTGTATATAAAAAAACTGCCGTAACATTTGTTTTTTGACGACTTCATAAAGGGTTATCTTTTTTTGTAGGGTATTTAAACTATTTATTAGGACTATGGATTGTAAAAATTATTTTATTGTTTGTTTGTTTTTATGCTAATTATTCAATGCAAAAATTTGATGATGTCGGCAAAAAACCGTTAACTCATGTCTATTGTTTAATAGATTTTTATTATTTAGAAACTTAATAATGTGTTGTTTTTCATGTAGGCATAAAAGGGCATGGGTCATCCCAAGTTTTTCAAGTTCTAGTTTTGTTTATAATTTTCCATTTTACTTTTGGTGTTTTATTCATTTCCTTCAAATGCCAAAAATATTTAGATAGAGATGTCTGATTTCTTTTAATATTATTGTTTAAAGATCATTTATGCTGCCTCCATCTGGCTTTAAATTCATTCTTCGTAGACCCAATGTATATCATATATCGCATTACCTAAACCTATATCATGGGTACTTATTGCGTAAGGAATTGTGCAGAACAGAAAGAATATAATAATAATAATAATGATAATACAGATTTAAAAAATACAAGTAAATCGCTCAGTCATTATTATCAAAGACAGAAAAGACATAGTTTGCAAATTGATTGACATGAGCATAGCAAGTAACAAACCCATCTCTGTGAAGCGATAACAGCCACGGAAAGGAAACTACAAAAACTCCTACAGAATGTAATGAAGGAAAACGAGAAGAAAGGACTCAACATCAATTGCAAGAAGACGGTATCATGCTTGTTAGCAAAAGGAAGAACTCAACATATAAATTACTAATTGGAGATACCAAAATTAAACATGTACAAAATTTTAAACCTAATATACCATAATAGTAATATAGTGAAAGTACAATATTTAAATATGTTCATGAATTAAAGTCTGGAATAAATTTCTTTAAAAAGTTAGACTAAAATCATCAGTTTTTAACATAAAATATGTGTTGAGGGGTCCACCCCTTCTTACACAAATGGACTCACCCAGTATATACGTATACTACTGCTACGGGAAGACCCGAGAGTAAGAGAGAGCAAGACCGAAGAGTCGAGTCCAAAGTGACAGAGTAAAAGGTTGTAGATAACCGGAAGAGTGAGGGGTGAGGTAACAGCGTTGTAGAAGTCACAGTGAGCGAGCACGTAGACTCAGTAAGAAGTCACACAGCGATACTTCAATACCAAAGACTATATATATATATTGCTACTAACCCGTGTTCCTGGAACTACTAACCTGCTTTACCAGTTTGTATTATTACGTTAATACATTATTTTCCTATATTCATTCTTGGCGTTTGTTATTTATTGGTACCGGATTTCATCCCGGAATCCACAACAATAAGCAATCTAGTAAAATTCTGTAAAAAATGAATATACTTTTGATACATCCTAATATACAATTATCACAGCTGAGTCATATATCGTCTTTAAATGTGTAAATGAAAGATGTTTTATTGCTGTTTTTGCCTGCTATAGCTTACGAATACGACTTGTTTTCCACCATTTATGACGATTCTGAGCAAGTTCATTTAGTGTCACTCATTAGTTGGTAACCACACAATTATATTATCTTTTCACCTCTCTTTTGGTTTTCATCTACTTCCTTTTCCAGGCATCATACCATCGATATACAATTTAATATGTTCATTTGGTTTGGTTTGTTTTACGGCATATCAACCTCAATGGGTTATTTAATGCCGACAAAATTTTTATTGCTGGTAATATTTTTTTTAAAAAAGTATTGCTAGTGATATTTTTTCCTTAAAAAAATCTATTTCTGGTAATATTTTCTTCAAAATGTATCGCTGGTAATTTTTTTTATTTTTTTTCAAAAATGTATAGCAGTTAAATATTTTTTTCATTTTTCAAAAATGTATAGCTGGTAATATTTTTTCTTCCAAACGTATAGCTGGTAATATATTTTTTTCAAAAAATGTATAGTTGGTGATTTTCTTTTTTAAAATTGTATAGCTGGTAATATTTTTTTTAATGTATTACTTGTAATAATGTATTGCTGGTAATAATCTTTTTCTTCAAAAATTTATTGCTGTTAATATTTTTTTACAAAGTATTACTGGTATTAACACCTATTTTTATACTTTCATAGTATTTTGACCCCAGTTTTGGGGTTAACTATTTGCCCATAGCTGGGACCCTAACAAGTGCTACCACCCAGTTTCAGTGCGGAACTGGGAACACGTGGTGGTTCCACGCTCCTCGAAACCTCTTACCCAGGACGCGAATGTCGTTTATCCTCATACACAGGATGATTAACGTATTCAGATAGTTTCAATGATTTACTATGCATAAGTATCAAAGACTAGAAGCAAATTGTTTCTATTTCTATGCGCGATTATATTCACGTTGATCATCAAGTTATGATCTGCGATGATGTACATTGGAATTGTCCGATTTAAGCTGAAAGTTTTTGAGTCCATAGCTAAGATCTGTAAAAACGAAAATACATTTGATACTCTCTAAAATATACTACTACTATTACTACTAATAATAATAATAATAAACAAAATGATTGCCGTAACCATTCCAATATTTTACAACAATTACAGAAGATCGCAAGACATCTTATTTAACAATATTTCAACAGCATGTCTGCCTTCTTCAGTTTACGTTTAAAAATGCATTCAAGTATAAAAATATAAAAAAAAAACAAGTCTTTTTACAAAGTACACTTGTCTTGAGAAAAACGGTTGTACTGGTAATCAACGCGACAAAATGCAACCAGCGTGAATGGAATGTAACTGAAACATGTGTAACATGATGAGGGGAACGTGCTCATCTTGAAATGTTTCATCAGTTGATTAGTTAGTAAGAGCAATTAATAATAATAATAACAATAACAATAATAATAATATACATTCTCCCAATGTATAGATGCAATAAACTTTGGTGTTCACCGTGAATTTGCAGTCGATTGTTGATTCGAAATTTTCAGTCTGCAAAATGTTTCATCTGAAGCAACTAGATTAAAATTCAGTTATCAACTGAACGTGACTTACGGCCATATTACATTGAAACAACGGTCCTCGTACTACCACCGAGGTTAAGCTACACCAAACTTGGTCAGTACCTTGATGGGTGACCACACGGACATATCAGGGGATGTAAGCATGGATGTACAGGTATTGTAATGGATAACGGCTCGGAACAGGAAGACGGACGCCGAGTTCCAATTCTAGCCGAGTTCATTATATTCAATTACGCACAATTACCCTTGGAAAAAGTATGAATCCGCCTCCTCTTGCCCCCGTCAGCTGTGGATAAATTAGTAGGACTTATATCAGTACATCTTTATTATCTAAAAAATTGTTACAATGTAAAAATATTGTGTGGTTTTAAATAACCTGCAAAGGGTTGATAAACTGTAAAAAACGAATCACTCAAAATCAAATATAAAATCATTTTAAAATTCTAATTATGTGCTCAACGGCGCACATTAATTTCCATATTGTATAAGCCGAAGAATTTAATTTTAAGAATCTTTTAATCTGAAAGCACAGCAATTTACTAAGCGTAGCTTTACATTGTTACAATGTAAAAATATTGTTTGTCTGTCTATATTTCTGAGATGATGTATTGTAACTATTTACACTATTTACATTGTTCGGACTGTTTTCCTCATCTTTATTGTCATATTCACGAGATTTCAACCGTTGTACGCCCCGGCCTTTTTCAGGTGATATACGTTGGAATTTCAAATCGAACCCTTTATTTAAAAGATTGTTCAAGTTCAACGTGACATGCCATTTTTATATCTCAGTTTCAGTTACTTCTCTTTAGTAACTCAACTCTCTAAATTTTTGTTCTCCTCTTCTATGGTTAGGTACTGAAATCACAATTCTTTGGGTCCAGTCATTGGATTTCTTAAACCAACGCTTTTATCCACTGAACCATGTATCCTAGAACGATCTACACTCGTGGACTAAATAAAGAATTCGGTTCGAAATTCAACGCATATCATCTGAAGAAGGCCGGAGCGTACAACGACCGAAACGTCATGAATATGACAATAAAGACGATGGCAACAGTCCGAACAATGTAAATAGTGTAAATATTGCCTGGATTGAAATAACCCGCAAAATCTGATAAATCGATCAATTGAACGGAAAAAAAGTATGTAAATATTTGTATATATTAAGTATGTGTCAAGGTTCCAGCGCAAATTTCGTTTTTACTTGGGTGTATCAGCATTATTTTCAATCTCTTGATTTGATTTGATTTTTTTTTTTTTAAACGAGAGCTTCAAACTTTTACAAACTCATGCATATAGTCATTTACGGAGCTCATTTTCGTCCGAGACAAGTCCGTAATAACAGAGAAACGATCAACAAAACTTGCTGGTTAGTCTTCGCTTTTTTTTTTCCAGTCTATCCAGATGTGTATCGATGCATTTAAAAGCACAAAAATATAAGGCGGTTTCTTTTTACGTTTAGTTTTGTTTAACATTTCAAGCAAATAACGCCTATTAATAGAAAAACATATTAATAGTGAAGCCGGTCGACTGGACTGTAACGTTAAAACGTGTTAGGTTACGTAGTATAAAATTACGTTATATGTAAACATTCATTTATGTAGTAACCATTGCGATGCTTTTGCACTGGCACATAAAAAGCCAAAATAATAATAATAATAATAATGTCATTGTATCTACGCGACCTTGTGGGTGATGAATTATTTTCCACCCTACATCTTTTTTCCCACAGCCGAAATGTCGCAAGCCTTTCACTACTCTGTCACTATTTCTACGGCAAGTGTTCGGACAAGTTACCTTCCTTTGCTCCACCAACCTAGATATTTGCTGTTGGGACCCACCAAGCCATATACTCAAGGATGAAACATCTTTATTCCCTTCGTATTTCATTAGTAAGGAGTAAGTTCCAATCGGACAGCTTCTTTCAAGAATTGCTAATTTGTGGAACAGACTCCCCAGAGGATGGTTTCTCGATCATTACAATCTTAACCTTCTCAAGTGTAGGGTTAAGCATTATTTTTTCTACATAACCTCATGAATTGCACTTCTTGCTTGTGCTTACGTCCAAACAACAGCACACAATAAAGCTCTAGCTTGATTGGCTCTTGAGCCGTGTTGTGGGTAAAAATTAGTGTATAAAAATGACTTCTGTTTATAAGACTCACATCATAAGATAGGTGGATGGACATTTACTTATTGGACATTAACGTACCAGACAAATGGGTCCCTGGACATTTGCGTCCCTAGACAAATGCGTCCCGGGATAATTGCGTATCTCTGATAACTTTTTAAAGTAAGCATTTTTTTAAGAGTTGCACTTGTAATTTCGAAACAATGATAGACAAAACGCTAGAAATTTCAAAACTAACTCACAGCAAAATATAGTGTTGTGGTAGGATCCACCTAATTTGCATAGTGGAGTACCGACCATATAAATATGGTTGGTACCGGGAAGACGAGGGAGGGAAAAGAGATCCAATCCAGAGACTCTGCCCGACTGCGACTAAGTCAACCCATTCTCCAGGAACGGTCTTCCCAAGAATATACAAAAGACTATATGTAAATATTGTGTACACTTTCTTGTTTCAATACATTTTGTTCTAAGTACATTTTGTGTTGTATTATTATTCCATGCATTAGTCAAGTTTCAACATATAGTTAACAAAAAGAAGAGTAAGCTCTCGACTGTTAACCAGTATAGTTGATGGACAACTCTAAATCACATTGAAAACCACATCGAACTCAACGAAAAACATCCCTAATCAATGGAATTCTGGTAGCTCAGGTGTTGAGTAGAGTATGGCTTGCTACAATTTTTTTTACTAATTGAAAGGTTATATTTTTTGGACGAATTCTTCATCTGACTCGATCTGTCTTACCCGAAAAGTTGTCTTAAACGGCGCTCTTCTAGCGTCCTAGGAGGCATACGCATTAATATAAAAAGATCTAGATGTGGCACAAGATCGAAAGTGTAGAACACCCAATGGAACTTACCTCTTTGATACCTAGACTTTATGAATTTACGCTTAGTACTAGTTTAGCAGCAAGATTTCATCATTTCACAGATGTAACTGTAAGTTTTATACTAACATTTTCTTTTTTCTCTCAGACTTCTGTCTTTCGGTTTCTTGTTTTCCTGTCGACATTGATCTTTTGATTCAATATCAATCGTTATTTTTTGTCCTCTTAATTCCTATTCTATTATTGTTCTCTTTATAATAATGTTTGCTTTTTGTCGTATTCTTTTACGCTCAGTACTCCACCTTGCGTCTTTGTGGCTTTATTGCCTTACCTAGGGTGAAATGATTAAAATAAACAAAATAAAAAAGTATATATATTTCAAATACGAATATATATTTCTGGTATGACTTCTCGATCTCTAGGCCGGTTGACATCATTTTATAGTTTAGAATAGCAGACTTCTCTACTCAAACACGTGTACTCACTAAATATAGCGTCTATATTAATACAACTACATGTTTGTATATATATATATATATATATATATATATATATATATATATATATATATATATATGCACACGATTGAGTGATTCATTCTCTTTGTGTTATCTTTTGCTTTATGATAAGGAGATCTTAGATGTAACTTTGAAGTTTATTCAGTTTTTTATTACTTGTGCAGTCAGTCAACTTTTAAGCCCCACGAGAAAAAAATTCACAAGCCAAGAAGAGTGGGTTTCGTATTGACTTACACAAACTAGAATCCGTCAGTCATTTTTACCACTGGCTTTTCTCTTGTTCGACACATTCATTTTTCCATTGAGTTCGCTGTGACACAACGCACGTCTCCATGTTGCAAATGTAACGTAACAATCTTTCGATGCCAAAATCTGAAAATACCGAACACATCTTTTTTATCAAAGCCGGAATCTTTGTTCTCAGACAGAATTCACAGTTTTGATTAAACCTGGCGCATGGCTTTAGAAAACCTACGAATGCTGCTAGACACACAGAAGGATTAAAAGCAAGACATGCCAAATGGTGGATGAAGCTTCTTGTAGAGTCAACGATCTTCTAACACAATCAGGTGGACTGGGATCAATAACTACCTATGTAACCAATGGAATCAATGGGCAATTATCGGCCTTCAAGTTGGAGGACATCGGCTGTGGTTTTTATCTGGAGAAGGATGGGCTCCGCCAGATTTAATTTTTTAGGCTTTCAATATGAAAGGAACTGGTTAGATGCTCAGCTGCACAGTGACCCTATGAACGCAATAGGTCATATAACTAATGATGACGGTGGAAAATATAACATCACAGTATCGTACAATGTAAGAATTGCGTGTCTTTCGCAAAGACATCAAGTCAAAATAGTGGATACAGTTGGTTCATGGCGGCGTTTCGGTTTCAGCTGTTTTCCACACACTGAAACATCGGATATCCATCTTTGACTTGTACCTGTTTGTCTGGTGAATCCAGAAACGTGCGTGCCATTCTATGACGAATGGCAATAGGTTAGTTTTCGATGACGCACTGAAATAGAGAAGGCGTCATTTTAGGGAAAGATTGGAAGATTTACCGCATGACAAAACCTGTCCTCAAGTTGCAAATACAAATGATGAGGTAATTAATTTTCACTTTCATAGCATCACATATTTGGTTTCATATAATACCGGTTGTCTAGAAAGTGGGTTTAAAATCATCAAAAATATTCAAAAATCTCATCAAAGAATTCCTCCAATTAAAAACGGAATCGTTCTTTTTTATGATACAATACACAATTGACCTGAAATATGGCCTAAAATCAGACAAAATAACTACATAAGTTCATCGACTTATAATGAAAAATATTTATTTTATCAAGGAAATTGTTTTGTTCATCATTACCATGTTTCAGTGCATTTAATTCAATGGTGAATATTAATAATATAGACTTAACATTATACAATGAAAATTTCAGATCAAATTTCTGTTGATATCATGTTAGGCTATGGATGTATTGATTTGTTTTCGTATTTTGATGTCAGAACAACAATGAAATGAATTAATCATAATAAAAGTGTTTGCTAAAAACATGCTGGAATTTTTTGCATCAAAACAATATATAACTCATACGATAAGCATTTTGATTCTGGATAATGACTACAGCTAGTCAAAGCTCGAAATATTATATAAACTTATTTCAAACATTCTGCAAAGATAAAGAAATTAATACAGAGAAACTTGAATAAATGAACATTTTTGCCTAGATACCTATATATATATATATATATATATATATATATATATATATATATATATATATAGTTTTAATATATATATATATATATATATATATATATACCTCTCCCTCCAGCTATGGGTAAAATAGCAGGACAGACTGGGTTCTATAGCCTTGGTTGGCAACTGGTCTAGGAGAAGGACAACTCTGAATTCAAAACCTGCGGAGGGTCGTTTGCGAACCTTGTGGCATTCGGTGAACCAGGTCTCTGTATTCGTCCCTTCAAAAAGTGTGGATGGTCCTGCACGAAGCCTTCACCACTATAATCAAATCTCATGTGCCGGTGTTGGGCTGTCTGTTTCCTGGAAACTGATCTGCTTGACCGTCATACTTTCTTTATATAGATACAAGTATCTTATGCGGCATAGTAGAGAGTCCTGTTGCCAGACATATGGTCTTCCAGCAGCCACCCTCTTAACCCAAGGCAGCACTACCTCTTGAAAGCATTTGATATAGGCCTCGGTGTTTAGTTTGAGGCCCTGTGGGACGATCAACGGAGGTATAACGTCGCCATCACTAGTAATCACTCCAAACACCTTCGTAATCACGATTAGACTCACCCAACTCTTTTCTAATACTCTGCACTGTCCTCAGATTGACACCCAAACACTCTGAAATGTTCATATTGAAGCTTCCGGCACGATTGCCAAGCAATACGGCATATTTTTTCTAAGTTTCTGGTGGATTAAATTGTGTCATGGTGCTTTTTTTTTCTCGGTGCTCAACCTACCCTAATATACTCTGCAGGCAACAAAATTAAAAACAAAAAGCGCGCATGCGCATGCGCAAATAATACAATTTACTTATCGCATCCTGTCTGCATATATATATATATATATATATATATATATATATATATATATATATATATATATATATATATATATATATATAGAGAGAGAGAGAGAGAGAGAGAGAGGCACCTTGACGTCGTGTAATGGTTAGAAAGATTTACTTTCTAGATCAGATACGACTGAGTAGTGAGTTCGATCTTCACTGGGTACCCCATACTTTCGGCTTTGTGCCACATCTAAGCTGCGCATAGAAAATCACTATATATATAGAGAGAGAGATAGAGAGACAGATAGATAAAGAGAGAGACAAAAGAAAGGGTGACAATGTGTATATAGGAATTATCAGTGTTGACTGTTAGTTTCTTGCTTCAGGCAATCTTCAGACAAAAACTTTTGTTTGAACACTAGTAAGAGTTAACCCCTTGCCTCTGGTCATGAATCGTGTTTCCAGCTCGTTCTCAAGATAACTTCCACTCTATACTTCTAACGTCAACGCCTAAACAGTTTTATTTTATTTTATTCACTAATTATTTTTATTTCTGCAATAGGAGTTCGGCTGTCGTCTAGTTCACACTCCTTCCCGGTCTTTTGAATAGGAGTAGAGATTTATCCCTTGTTTCCTGTTTAGGGTTGATTTTCCGGTTCCTTCTAAAGTCCATTTCAAATCTAATGTATTCAATATATACTAGGGCGTGATGAAAAGTTCTTGATCCGACCAAGAAGCACTTCCGTACCAAATTCGTATGTGTTCATTAATATATATATATATATATATATATATATATATATATATATATATATTGGGGAAAATATATGACAACGTGGAAAATGTTTGTGACGCATCTATATATATATATATATATATATATATATATATATATATAAAGAAAGAACAGTAAGATATATAATCCGGTGTTCTTATAGATATTTTTATTTTACAAAATAGTACTCAATGTAAATTTACAGAGCATTAATATTATAAATTAATTGATTTAAAATATGTTTTTTTCGCTACACAGTTCTAACCATATTTCAAAAAATGGAAGCTAATTCGCTTGAGGATGAAATGGAACTAATGTCTTTAATTTAATTACAAAAATTAAAATCAGGGCTTTTAGCTTTTATTTTTGAAACATGGTTAGAACTTTGTAGCGAAAAAACATATTTTAAATCAATTAATAATATATATATATATATATATATATATATATATATATATATATATATATGACCCATATATTTTTAATAAGAGAAAGAGTGTATTTTTGAGTTTTTCTACTGCTAATATTTTGTACATGCAATATTTTTCTCATTATGAAATTTGTATTTGCCAAAAAAAAAAAAAAGAAATGAGAAAAAAAAAATTTTTTTATTAACTATCACATTTCTTTATTGTGTCGATTTGCAGACACTTATTTGAATTTAGATGCTTATACTATCCCTCTTCCTCTCCCTCTCTTATACTATCTGCCTCTCTCTCCCTCTCTCATACCATCTGGTTCCCCCTCTCTCCTACTTACATGCTTATACTATCTCTCGTCCTCTCCGTCTCTCATGCGATCCGCCTCTCTCACCCTCTCCCATACTATTTCTCTCCCCTGCTGTTTGCTTCTCTCTCCCATACTATCTGTCTCTCTCTCTCATACAATCTACCTTTATATCCCAGTCCCTAACACAAACACATACACATATACACACAACAATAAATATGCATGTACACCAGTCTGAAGAAATTTTTTTTTTTAAAGTAAAAGGAAATAGAATATTTATTTTTTTATAAAATAACACCAAAAGTTCGATTACTTATTAATTTCATCCGTTCTACCAGAAGATTGCATCTTTTAAATTCATCTCCAAAATATTTGCATTTCAATTTATTTGTTTATTTTTTGCCGGATATTTTGGCAATAAATATAAGGAAAATTCGTCTAAGTTGAGAAGCCGTATCTCAAAAGTTGTACGTCGAAATAGCCCCATTATTTACGTTATGTAGAATGATAAGAATCTAGTGAGGAGAAAGGTCAATAAAAGAATAGATTTTGGGAAGACAGAAGATGGCGATTGACGTTGCTTTTTTAATTTTAGAGGATTGTAGGTGGGTGGAAAAAGTAATTACTTTTTGAATAGTTGCCTCCTAAAATATAGCATGAAACTTGTATTAATCACGAAGCATGCATATTATTGGTTATCGAAGTGTAGCTTAGATGCGGCACAAGTCGTTACTGTTTCAACGAGACAAGCTTGTTAACCATTACACCACGCCGAGGTGACCATAAAGCTTAAATATATATAAAGTGTTATATACGAGTTTTGTCTGAAAAGTAACGGGAATGGTCTCAGAAACAATTAAATTCAATTCCAAACAAAAAAACTACCTAGTTTCCCCTACAAAATCTAATGGACTTTTCCATCTTTCTCCGCCATGCTTCTGTGCACTGTTGGAAGGATTCTTCTTTGATGACCCTCACTTCCGACGTTACGGCCCACTTTATGGCCTCCACACCTTCAAAACGGGTCCCTTTGATGATCCTCTTGAAGTTGGGGAAAAGAAAAAAATAGTCACACAGAATAAGATCATGTGAATAGGGAGGTTGTTCCAGTACGGTCAGGAAATGTCAGACGCACACGGCGTTGTGAGTAGGTGCGTTGTTGTGATGAGGCAGCCACTATTTGTCCTTCTACAACAACTCACGTCCGTCTCTTTTAGCGCACTGAGCGAAACAAACACCGCAAGATCACTTCGAAGAATGGATAAATCCCATTACTTTTCGAACAAACCTCGTATATATATATATATATATATATATATATATATGTATGAAAGGCAGGATGTGTGTGTGTGTGTGTGTGTGTAACGAATGCACGGCCGCAATTTTCGACAGATTTGCACCAAAATTTACATGCACATGCTCCAAATTAGCGGGAAGGCCAAGACCGACTTTGCATTTCCCAACTACCATCGATAGTGGAAATAATCGATTTTTTCATGCTTCTACGGTACTTTTCATGTAGCTTGCTGGCCAGAGTGAGAGCCAATAGCTGGCTGACACGAATAGACAGGAAGATTCTATTGGCCAGCGTGAGAGCCAACAGCTGACTGACACGAATGTTAACTAGCATGCTAGCATGCAAAAAAAATCGATAGCTCCATTCGTCACAAGTGGGAAAAATTTAAATCTGCATGGCACTTTACTCCAATTGGCTCATTCGCTTGCTTAAACTCAACGTCGATTCTGATTCCGCAGAACTGGGTTGGGTGTGAAAAGTATTTGTTGTTAACATTCTTTTTTCATTCAGTTTTTCCAGTTACGAGTCCTTTTTTAAAGCTGATCATTTTGTGTTCGTTTTGTTTAGTTCTCTTTTCGTAACAGATTTAATGTTTCGTATAGAGCTTAGAAAAAATTCGCAGTGTGAGATAGGCAAGAAGTAAGGCATGTAGCAACATCAGCACGGCAAAGGGCACTCCTTTAAAGGCAAGGAAGGGCAAAAACATTTTAAGTGAATTGATAGCGATTGCTGTATGAGTCGTACGATTTTTGAATCAAGGACTGGCAACCATATATATATATATATATATATATATATATATATATATATATATATATATATATATATATATATATATATATATACAAATATCAGTCTGTATATGTCAGTATGTAAATCACTTTATTCCTTTTTTTCACATAATGCACTGGTTTTTATATTATTGTCCTAGAGCTATAATGAAAATATGACAACATTGTGATATATATATTGAGAGAGAGAAAGAGAGATGGAAAGAGAAAGAAAGAGAGGGGAGAGATAGATAAAAAGTGAAAGAGATGGAGAGAGGAATAAAGAGAGAGGGGAGAGAGATAAAGAGAGAGATGCTGAGAGAAAGAGAGAAGGTGAGAGAGAGGTAAAAAAGAGAGACATGGAGAGAAAAAGAAAGAGAGAGGGGTGAGAAAGATAAAAAGACAGAGAGAAAGACAGAAGGGGAGAGAGATATAAAAAGACAGAGAGAAAGAAAGAGGAAGAGAGATAAAATGAAAGAGAGAAAGAGAGAGAGATAAAAAAACAGAGAGAAAGAGAGGGAAAGAGAGATAAAAACAGAGAGAGAGGTAAAAAGAGAGAGATGGAGAGAGAAAGAGAGAAGGACAAAGAGGTAAAAGAGACAGAGATGGAGAAAAACAAAGTGAGAGAGTGGAGAGATAAAAAAAGACATAGAGAAAGACAGAGGGGAGAGAGATAAAGAGAGAGAGAGAGAGATGGGGAGAGAGAGAGAAAGAGAGGGGAATGAGAGATAAAAAGAGAGAATGGGAGATAGAGAGAGAAAGAGAGAAGGGTGAGAGAGTTAAAAATAAAGAGAGAGATGAGAGAGACAGAAAGATAGAGATGGGAGAGAGATAAAAAGAAAGAGAGAAATCTAAACAAATGGCAATATAGTATGAACTGACGCATGAAGACGCGATATTTTAAAAATCGACATTTCAGAGGTGATATTTAAAAACGATGAAACTGACATGGCACCAAATCAAAGCCACTTGCATTACGGCTTAAGAAAAGCTGAAAGTAATTAGATATTAAATAATTTATATTTAAACTTCTTCTGGAAAACAGGAAAATTGTTTAAAATATTGTAAAAAATAAACGGAAAATCTTTAACAAACAGCCACTCATATTCGAGAATACCCGTCTATTTAGGTCGGCTATCCAATCCTTACTGCAGACGCTCGCTCAGGCACATTTGCGTTTCTTCAACACCCACAGAGCCAGCCTGTGGTTTATACTGTAACTATGCTTTGCAGACCTTAATTACAGTTTCTGGGAGAGAGCGTGTAATCTAGCGGGATCACTAATCTGAACATGGCCAGCACACTCAAACCCTCGGTCACGACGACTTGTGACTTCGTGTTAGCACAGCTATCGACCGTCCCCACGGGCTCCGCTACCCAATTTCACTCGCAAGGCTTGGGTCAAATCGTGGTATGGTTTTCAGGCACCTTCCAAAGGTGACTCACGCTGGGATCGCCCCCTCCAGACCGACACACACACACACGCGCGCACAGATATATATATATATATATATATATATATATATAATGACTTTGACATTGGGCAATTTATATTTTATATTTCACCGAAAACCAAAAAATATACCAAACAACAAAATTCACAATCAATTACTTAAACGTTATTTTTAATGGATACTCGTAATTTAGTAGACGCCCCGCTTACTTTTTAGACAGCATATGTATTTATTTTCGTCTACCGGCTTGAATATTCGAGAAACATTATTAACTATATAATAAATAGTAATAATAAATGGAAATGTCAGTGTGTCACTGTGTCACAATTTTTCAACTTTTAAATCCTGCCGAAGAGCGCATATTTTTTTCTCCAAATAGGCCCATTATTATCGTTGTTTCGTGTGTCTTTAACTGATACGCACCAGCGCAGAAGGGAAATAGAATCAGGGATCCTATTTCACTTAGGCTCATCTTGAACTAGAAAAAAGTCATCTATCCACTTCTCCAGTTATTTCTGTTTATGGGCAAGCCTCTCTTACATCTCAACGTTCAGATTTAGGAGTAGATAGATTCGCCTATCACCCTGTTAACATTCTTATCCGACCTTTTGAACAGGAGTAGAGGTTTATCCTTTGTTTCTTATTGAGGATCAGGTTTCCAGTTCTTTCTATAGGTTCCTTCAACTCGATATTCCTAACGTCTCCGCCTAAACACTGAAATCTTATTTACTATTTATTTATATTTCCTTATAAGAATAGATAGGTTCGCCTATCGCCCTGTTCACACACCTCCTCGCTCTTTTGAACAGCATTAGAGATTTACTCCTTGTTTCATGTTTAGGATTAGGTTTTCGCTTCCAATGTCATCTTCTGAACTCTGAAATCTTTTTTTTTTTCTTCGGTAGAAGTAGATAAGTTCGCCTCAATTTCAGTTCACAGTCCTGCTCGGTAGATTTTTTATCCCTTATTCTTTGTTTAGGATTGGGTTTCCGGTTTCTTTTAGTCTTTTCACTCTATTTCACTTCCTGTAGCCACTTGGGTCGTAGTGACATTATCGTCTTGCTTGGGGATGAGCTGGCTAACAAAAAAATCGACTGTAAATGCCTTTTTCGGACAAGACTTATTTAAAAAAAAAAAGCATGATTGCACTTCTTGCAATCTGTTTTATCGCCAGAAGTCTTGATAAAATTCTTATTGACAGGATCGAACTCACTTCATACTCGTAAAGAACGGTTTGAAAAACTACTTGACTAAACATTTCATTACTGCAAATGTCCTAAGCAATTAATTGAATAAAGTCCTTTCTGAATTTCTGTGATGAGGTTTTATCATTAAACATTTTGTGTAGTCGATCAATAACCACTTCTTCTTTCTCTGAACCAGAATGCATGACTTTTCAGCAGACCCCGAGATTGAACGCTTAACTACCAGGAAACCAGGTGTGTTTTAATCAACACTTTGATTTACGAAATCATGTGACTCTTGGACAAATCGGTGGTGTAATTTTGCTGTCTTAAGCCAAAGGTCTTTATTTAAGTAATGGAATTTTATGAATGTCTGTTCATTCAGTGAAAGAAATGGACAAGTGAATGAGATCTGTGAATATTGGGGAAGTATTGTAACAGAGGACGGAAAGTGCACCACTGATATCCGAAAGCGTATCGGGATAGCGTAAGATGCCTACCAAAAGCTAAGCAAAGTATTAAGAAACAGAAATATTTCGCTAGAAACAAATAAAATCGCCCCGAACTTATATGCAATATCAATCCTCATATACGACAGTGAATGCTGGACAATATCTCCAAAGATGAAAAAGAGGCTTGAAGCAACAGAAATCTAGTTCAAAAGAAAGATGCTGAGAATACCATCGACCGAACATTTTTGCAGATCAAATTTGACCGGCAAGCATGGAGCTAGAAAGGAATTCCGCAGGCGAGAAGTGCGAGGAAAGAAAGTGTGGGCGTAGGATTTACGGCTACACCTAGCCAGCTCGACTGTAAACGAGTGAGATCTCGACTGCGCTTAAATTCAAAAAGTCTAGGTCGATTGAAAAGGAAGTGTTAACGTTTATGCCTCTTTCTTGATGAGTCTATCAACACACGTGTGCAAAAGTACGCAGCTACGCATGCGTAGGAGAAAAATTTTCACGTTTAACAAGTCTCCAGAAGCATTCACGATGTGTTGACAGTTTTAAAGTTATTCAAACGTCGAGAAACCTCATCAGAATTTTGTCTGGCGAATAACGACTTTTATTACCCGACATGTCAGTGGTTTCGCATTTCAGGCTCCTTTTGTGGAATGACACTTGTGCGGTTAATCAGATTATTAAGCGAGTGAAGGGTAGAGAGAGTGACTTGCAAAAAAAAAAAGTCACATTCACGACGCTTAATCATATCTCATCATGCTATGTCAGTAACAGGACTCTGGCATCGTTAAAATGACTGGCAGTAGAGCAGGGTGCAAGGAGGGGTCAGTTAACACCTGGGAAATCTTAAATCAGTGTGGGTGAAAATCAATTACAATAAATATGCCCAAGCGTGACAGGGAAAGGGTGAACGCCAACCCGTAAGAAACGAAATCAAAATCATAAATATGGAACAAAATTGCAACATTAGAAAGATACACATAAGGTACTAACGTTTCAACATCACCAAGCAGACGCTGAGTTTTCTTCAGTCGTGATGGACGATTGTATTCTCAATCAGGCTCCATGCCTCGAACGTTTATTCGGCGTCAAGCTCATTCCAGACCTCAAGTTGAACTTGGTATATACGATCCATCGTTAAAGATGCTGGAAGATACAGTCGGTTCGTTGTATCACTCCAGAAAGTACCTGGCTCCTCCTGATCTGCTTTATCAGAATCAAGTCAGATCAAAAATGGAGTATTGCTGCCATGTCTGGGCTGAAACTGCTCAAACCTCTCTATCCAGTCTTGACAGAGTTCAAAAGCGTTTACGCGTCCTTGTGGGTGATGAATTATTTTCCACTCTACAACTCCTTTCACAAAAGTTGAAAATCTCTCGATAATATACCACCATTTTCATACGTTCAGAAGAGTTCAATTCCTTAGTTCCAGTAATTACGGCCTTCATATTTAGGACTCGCCTTGCCACGTGCCCATGGTTGATTCATTCTCGTTCCGTCTGTATTCCATTGGTAAGGAGGAAGCTCCCCTCAGACTCACTTTCTTTCCAGCCCACTTTGATCTTCAAAAATTTATATGCAGTGTCAATCGTTATCTATTAACGTCTAATTTCCTGTTCTTTATTTGTATATCTCTCCTTAATAATGTTTTTTTCTCATATTTTTCACACTAAGTAACTCCCTACGCCTTAGTGGCTTTTTTGCCTTGCTTGAATTGAAACGATAAAAAAAGGCATCTCCTTCCCCAGAAATGTTTTTAAGAAAAAACAATTCTCGAAAGGAAAACTACGATCTTAAACTCCCCATATCTAAGGTCAATCTTTATCTATCCTACATATCCTCATAATATGCACTTCTTACTTCCCCCTTTTACGCCCTAACAACAACCTTATTCAAGAAGAATCTATCTTGAGTGGATCTTTGGTTTTATACTAGGTGAACAATAGTATAAAATCCCTTAATATCTGAGATAAAAAAAAATGTTCATGAGCAATGCTTGAGGACTACACACATATGCCCACACAAGAAATAATGTTTGTGTCTCTTCGACTTTGTAAATTTCAAAATCAGTTTTACTGAATCCGTTCCATGCGGACGTAGTAGAGAACGCTACCACGTGACAAAGAGAAAGAATAATGGACCAATCGATTCGTTCTATTTCCCTTTCAAATGGCATCAGCTCGGACTCTCTAGAAGGTAATATATATCCTCAACCCAAAAGAAGGTAATATAAATCCTCATCCCAAATGAAGGTAATATAAATCCTCAACCCAAAACTCAGTAGACGTAGTCACTTCCAAATAACTTTGCATAGGCAACTTCAAAGGAACTGTCTTCAAATGTCGAGACACATTTACCGACAAGCTCAGACCCAAGAACACTTCTTTTTTTTTCATATGCAGAGTCCCTTTCGAACGTAGACCATTATTGTCCTCCCCAATTCCCTCTCCTTTGTAGCTGTTAGTAATTTATGTCTTTTTTCTTATCTCCCTTTAAACCCTGCTTTCCGTGCATTTAAACAAGATTTTCTAAGCCCTCTTTCGTCATTAAGTGCCCTAGAAATTTCAGCTGTGTCATTCCGATATTAGTTATATATCTCATTTTTGTTTCTATTTTCTCTGAAGCCTCGTCGTAGCTGATATGTCCAGTCGATGGTATCTTCAGCATCCTTCTGTAGAACAAACAGTTCTGCTGCTCCAAATCTCTTCTTCATCTGTGAGAAGATTGCCTAGCATTCGCTGCCATGTAGGAGTATTGAAATCACATAACAGTTCAGTACTCTTTTCTTTGCTCACTCTCTCTCCTCCCTCTCTCTCTCTCTCTCTCTATATATATATATATATATATATATATAGATAGATAGATAGATAGATAGATAGATAGATAGATAGATATGTGTGTATATATATGTGTGTGTGTGTATGTGTGTCTGTGTGCAAAGCCAATCTTTTTTCGCGCATTATATATATATATATATATATATATATATATATATATATATATATATATATATATATACTGATCTTTGATTTAAATCCCAAAATCTCAAACATTCATTTTACTCTTTATTTAATAAATTTTAAAATTACACCAATTTTGGTGTAATTGTTTCTATATTGTATAGTGTGTAGGTATTTATATATATATATATATATATATATATATATATATATATATATATATATATATATATCTTTCATCTGTGAGGAGATTGCCCAGCATTTGCTGTCATGTAGGAGTATTGAAATCACATAAGAGTTCAGTACTCTTTTCTTGCTCTCTCTCTCTCTCTTTCTTTCTTTCTCTCTCTCTCTCTCTCTCTCTCTATCTATCTATCTATCTATCTATATATATATATATATATATATATATATATATATATATATATAGATAGATAGATAGATAGATAGATATATTACATTACATTAAAACGATTCACAAGATACTGGAATTAAGTTTTAATTAATTTTTCTTTGTATTCTTATAATTTTCTTCATTTCTGGATATAAATTATGTAGAAATTATCCGAATATTATGTATGTTCGAGCGCTTTCGGCTATAGTTTTAGCCATTTTCAAGGATGATTTCAATTTTAATTTTAACTGAATGTATGAATTTTTTAGGTATGTATCATAATGTGCATAGATAATGTTATTGAGTGTTGGCTTTTTTCATTTTTATTTATAATGCTTCCATTATTTTTTATATATACATAAAAAAAAATCCATGCATTCAGTTAAAAGTAAAAATAAATTCATTCTTGATAATGACTAAAAGTGTAGTCAAAAGCGGTCGAACATATAGAACATTCGGACTGCCAGTTTCATATTTTCTTGCACAATGATCAGGCAATCGGTAGCTGTAGTTTGTCAAAATAGGAACTCTTATAGCGCCAAGCAAATCCAAGATGGTAAGCCAATCAAACTCAGTAGGGGGAGAGTAACCTATCTGACCAAGTTCAAAATACCGACAAGTTTTGTTTTTTTGCTTACCATGGTGCTATTGTTCCCCAATTTTGGTTTTGGCCAGATAGGTTACCTCACCCCCTAGTGAGTCTGATTGACTTACAAATCCTGGACTTGCCTTGAAGTACAAGAATTCCTATTTTCACAAACTACAGCAACCGACCGCCTGATGATTGCCTGAAAGCGTATGAAACTGGGAGTTGTGGTCGGCCACTGCCCACTTGAAATTTGACTTTAAAATACATACATACATAAATATATATATATATATTTTTTCTTCATATATATATATATATATATATATATATATGAAGAAAAATATACTGAAAAAAAACAAACAAAAATCCTAATATGCGATTATGCTGTTTTAATGTTTAATGTCAACGTCGGACGTTTCGGTCTAATAGACCATCTTCAGGATGGACAAAGTCCGACAATTATTTTAAGATATTTTTTTTTTATGTTTATATAAACATAAAAAAAATATCTTAAAATAATTGTCGGACTTTGTCTATTTCATAATGTGTGACGTCATTTGTTTCTATTTGGATACGCATCGAGCAGATATGAATGTACGAGAGAAAATCTTGGAGAATTGTAGTTTAAAAACAGTAAAATCGACCTTGCTAACCGAAACGCTCCTCTCAATCGGTAAAGAACGTCAGGGTACATGATAATTCCGTATAGGATACAGGTTCGATTCCTGTCGGAGGACGCATATTTTCTTTGAAAATTTCTCGGACATTCAGGGCGGTAAATGTCGTTAATACTGTTTATTATAAACAGAGCATTTACTTAAATACTTGTATCTATAAAAAGAACATATAAACATAAAAATTGTCGTAATATATATATATATATTTTATTAAAGACATTTTTATGTTTAACGTTCTTTTTTATAAACATAAAAGATGTAGTAATATATATATATTTTATTAAAGACATTTTTATGTTTAACGTTCTTTTTTATAAATGCAAGTATTTAAGTAAATGCTCTGTTTATGATAAACAGTATTAAATAACATTTACCGGCCTGAATGTCCGAGAAATTTTCATAGAAAATATTCGTCCTTTGACAGGATTCGAACCTGCATCCTATACGGAACCGTCATTTACGCTGACGTGCCTTACCAATCGGCCACAAAGAAGCGTTCGGTAGGCAAGGTCGAATTTACTGCTTATAAACTTCAATCTTCCATGAATCTCGTACATTCATAACTGCTCTGGCGTATCAAACGTAAACAAAATATATATATATACATACATATGTAAAGAGAGAGCGAGCGGAAGAGATCGAACTATTTGAATAAATAGATAGATGAAACAAAGTGTAAAAATCTTTATAATGACAATGCGTTTCGCCTTCGGGTGCTAGGGAGCGTCTTTAGGTCAGAATGAAAGACGAAATTGTCTTTTATTTTTTAATTAAATCCTTTGCCCGTTATTTACACTATTTACTTTCGGGTTATTGTCCTCACTTTTATTGTTATTATCACAACGTTTCGACCGTTGTGCGCTCCGGACTTCTTCAGGTGTATATGATGCGTGGAAAGAGTGACTAACCTTCACTACACCTACTATCGAAACATAGATTCGTTTATGAGAAGGACGTCTGCTCATGGATTAGTGGCAAAAAGTGGGTAGCAAATGCGTAGCGCTTTTCAGTCGAATGCTTGTCGCACTGAACTATTGTATTCTCAGTTCATATTCTCATGTGATTACACCCTTCTTCACTAAACCTTTTGTTTTCAGTGTTTTTCTTACAGTCTTACTAACTAGAAACTATAAGCGTTATACGAACTTTATAACAGATTATTGATCTGGATAACCTAGAGTGAATTCTGAACAGTTTTCTAATCGGTATCACCCCATGAAAGATAGTAAAGCCACTAAGACACAAGGGGGTTACAAAGTGTGGAAGAATTGGGAACAGAAACTATTACTAATGAGAGGGAAGAAGAAAGAGTAATCAGGAGAACAGTAGATAGTGATTGACGTTGCATTTACAATTTTGGAGAATATAGTTGGTTGGAAAGCATGCAACTGGAAGGGCGTTCCACATGTGAGAAGTGCGAGAAAAGAAACTATTAGTATAGAACTTACGGCTACATCTAGCTGCCCCACGTGTGAATTGATGACGCCTGCCTAGTACTACGCTTAAATTCAAGTCTAGGTGCCATAATGAAGATTTCATCCGAACAATTACCATGAAAGTATTTATAGAAATGGCACAGAAAGGCAATCTTACAGTCGTGGGAAAGTGACTGGAGCTGATTCACCAGATCAGGATCAATAATATTGCTGATTCTTCTTTAGAACTTATCGAGGAGCCTAAGGTAAATATCAAAAGCACTAAACAATATATGGTAGCAATATTGTAAGCATGAACGAAGAGTAGACTTATAGATATATAAGATAGATTCCGGAGAGAAATATTGTCTCGCACGACACACTGAACCAACTTTCTAAGCACTTGACCTAGCAATTAATCTTTTATTTAATCTACGGGGTTATACAATTCTTGTTTCACTGTCCATGTCTAGATATCTCTAAACATGAGTAATGAAAAGAGAAGAGTCTACCACGTAAATTAAATAAAGGGTTTAGTTCAGAATTCAGATGCGGACAATAGGCCGAATATAAATAGTGTAAATAATAAATAAACCCTCATCCAGAAATTCTGACAGAAGCTTTTTCATTTCTCATTTTTCCACTCTTGTTCAAATATTATTCTATTAATATGAAAATATAGATAAATATTTTCATATATATCGTCGAAAATACCATTCTGTAAGTTTTTCAATTAATAATTTTATAAAATGTACGTACGCACATTGTGTATATAAGTTGATGTTTTCATATATGACTACGTGTCTATGTGTTTGTGAGGGTGTAAGTGTTTGTATAATTATATATATCCCGATGATTTACTGTTTATGGGCGTTGTTGAGACTATATGAATGTTAGCATCTGCTCGAAGGCAAACGTCTGGATTGGTTTTAAGATAAATGTTTTTTTGTTTTTTTTCTGTACCAATTTTTTATTTTAAATTTAGGTCCCGTTTCCGAGGAAATTTCTATTCAGATCGAATCTGATATTACCAACATTGCATTTACACGTAAAAACACGTATGCATGCGAGAAGTGATCAAGAATCCCTTCCCGACAAAACAAAAAATATTTCATCGTTTGTTCAAATTTTCGAAACTAGTCCGGACCAAAATATTTCAACTGCATCTCTCTCTCTCTCTCTCTCTCTCTGTCTCTCTCTCTTTCGCACAAACGGACACACCACACATACACACACATATATATATATATATATATATATACACACGCACATATATATATATATATATATTGCAAAATATCATGCAAAAAACATCGCAGAAAACAATCGCTGTAACGAAAATTTTGGAATCCAAAATTTCTGTAATATGAGCTATTGAAAGTTAGAGAGTTGTGCCCCTTTAATTGAAAAAGTGTGACCCAGTGACACACTAACATTTACATTTATTATATAGATATATACCGGTTGTAACAGCAAAATTGTCCAAATAGTGTAACAGCAAAATTGTCCATTAAGCTTTGAACCGTTGCTGCTTAGAAATGATTAAAGATATAATACTGAAATTTTCCGATCTTTTATAACACTATTAAACACTACTAGGGGCAATAAGAATGTATAATTTCTTTTCAAGCCTAACCGAAGAATCGTGATGAAATCGATCATATACGAATATGACATGTTTATCATTAATTAATCATAGCTAAGGATCAAAAGCTCATGAAGAATTGAAAGAAAATTCAAATATATATATATATTATTTCAGGATGATTTTCCAATTTATTCAAGGTGATCTTCGCTCTCTCTCTAACCTTCTAACTTTCTGTCCTGGAGTAACAAGTTTGCCTCACATGTTTCACGTACGATTTATTTTCAAGCCTTTTTTCACTGTTTTTTGAACTGTCATAGCTGAAACTCGTCTTTCACGTGCCAAACATCTCATGGATCGAGTTGGATCTTTACTTTGAAAGAATGTATTTAGTTCTAAGTTGAAATATTAATCCCTCTTCATGTTGTGACCTACTAATCCAGTTTTCCTCTCTACTTTTTCTCTCTTTTTTAAACTTATTCACTGTTCTCTGGATGGTTCTTCTATGGACTTTGAAGATGGAAGTCAGAGTATAAATGTTGATAGCATTACTGAAAGCTTGAACGAACTTTTCCCTCTCACCATTGCTCATTTGGGAAGAGTGTAGGGTTGACACAAAACGATTTTAACCTGTTCTCTTTCTAACTGAATAACTCAAAGGATTTTTCAGTGATTCTTACAACAAATGGCGTCAAGATGGCTAAGCGTCATATCTAATAACCTGGAAAAAAGAACCTCAATTAGTTTAGTGGGTTTTTTTTTTTTTTTTTTTTTGCATGTTAAATAGGATGGATAATTATGTTACACGATTTGGACAAATTTGCTGTTATATATATATATATATATATATATATATATATATATATATATATATATATATATATATATATACTTTTAAAAACAAGGAATGCATTGATTTTAATTTTAAAAGTCTCTAGGGCCCTTTCAGCCAACATCTCATCAGGAGACAATCGTTGGATTAGCGAAAAGAATATAAACGAGATTGAAGAGCAAAAAAGAGGGGGAAACACACTAAAATAACAAACAAGTATATATACTTGTAACGAGGGGAAGGGAAAAGAATCGTGTAAATAAATTAACAGTTAAAATAAAATATCCCCCAACAGATTCAGAGACTTTATAAATTCTTTCTGCCGGCAGAGAGAAGGTTTCCTTAATCCTATGCAGACCGATTCCAAAATCTTCAAATGATTATTGGAATCGGCTGTATGAATAATTTTAAACCACTCTTTTTTAAACAACTTGGCGCAAGCTATATTCTCAACTAAATGTTGAGCAATAGCCGATTCCATATTCATGGGGAAGATAGCATATTCTATCTATCTTACCAAGTCGTATTTTGGAAGGTACGTGCTGATTGATTCTAGTTTCCAAATGCAAGGTTGTACGCCCCACATAACCAGCAGCACACTGGCAATTAAATTCATATACTAAATTACTCAATTTGATGTAGGGCAATACATCCTTGCGAAAAAGACGGAAACGCAGACCTAGTTCGAAAAATGCTACGTAAAGCAACTGATGGGAAACAACTGAAACAGACTTGCTAACCTGCTTAATTAAGCAGGTTAGCAATATATATATATATATATATATATATATATATATATATATATATATATATCAGTTTATATTATTTAGATCATTCGGCCTCAAGTCCTCGTCTATATTGCCATATTCACGTTTCGGCCGTTGTACGCTCCTGCCTCATCCAGGTGATATCCGTTGGAATTTTGAACACAACCCGTTATTTTGTAAACGGTGGTAAATTGTTCTAATCCGACGTGTCATGACGTTTGTGGATATCATAATTTCACTTAATCCCTTTTAGGAACTCAACTCTAAATATTTGTGTTCCCCCTGCTGTGGCCAGATATTGAATATATATATATATATATATTCAATATCTGGCCACATCATTGTAACTTCTTTGCAGAAGACCATCTGTTCATTTGGCAGCTTTTTTTTTTTGTTTTTCATTCGAAATTTTCTTATTTCCATCATTTCTACCTGATACGTAAGGTAAGCTTCACTTTTACAACATCTCTTACACACATGGAAAGTTTGTCTGTGTTACCGCTGTTGGAAACTTGCTTGTTCCTCGGTACAATCATGTGATGTTTGAGTTCCGCAACAGACTTACAAACTTTGTCACGAAATTCGCACAAGTAACATGTAGGTCGTTCTGTTAGAGATGCATTCACAGGAGTTTGCACTTGTCCTCTCTGCTGTGATCTCACGTGACGGGCTAAACTAGCCGTCGAAAGCGTGATTTTCGACAAATAATGAAAGCTTGCTGGTGTCCTAATATCTCTCCATTCCAAATGGCGCGCTTTTTTTTTTTTTTTTTTTTTTTTTTTGACATGCTCTATTTTCTTCTGCTCAAAATTGTTGCAGCGTTCTCAAATCTACCTTCTCCAGCCAGATCTATCTCCAGCCACAATTTCTTTGGGAGTATGACCACTCATCCCTGGTTGGTACCCGGTGAAGATGATCTGTTCATAGTTTAGTTCTGAATGTAGTGAATGATAGCGGAGACACTATTTTCCCTTACTGAGCTGCTAAGAGTAAGGTCAGAGGAGATCAGTTGTGAGAGATGAGCAGACTATCGGTAGGACTGTGTCAGCATTCTCGGTAGTTGAAGTGAACAGCTGATCCGTTAGTCCCTCATGACAGAAGTAGCAGAAATTGTCTCAGGTGTCAGCTACCAACATCCTTACCCCAAAGAACGTGCCAGTAAAAAATTATCAAATATATTGGAAACAGGATTCACGCATTTATTTCTCATCGAGACACGAATCCTTTTAATTACCGCCTGTGCGGTGGAGTAATGGCTTGCAACTCGGATTGAGGAATCGGTAGAGCCGAGTTCAAATTCCAGTCGAATCTATTCCATTTACTTACGTGCTAATAACCTTGGGAAAAATATGAATCCTCTTCTTCTCCCCCCCCCCAGCTATAGGTGAATAGCAGAACAAACCGGGTTCTATAGCCTTAGATGGCAACTGGTCTACCACAGAAAGAAATCGCAACCTACTTCGGAAAAAAATCTGCCTCGTCAGTTATGTATCGAAAGATACATGATCGCCTAAGCGTGTATCACGCATGATATATAACTGACTGATATTTCCTGAAAAGATCTTACTCAGTTTTTGGGCAATCCGACGCGAACGAGAATCGAGACCTAAGGTTGGGGTCATTTTTCCGGTCATTGAAAAGCCGCGAGATGGACCCGATTCTTGACTTATTCTTCATAGATTTTTTCCCAAGTATTTATCTAATCTTATTTTCTGTTGCACTTTTATCGTAAATTCCAGATAGACGTTCTAAGATCGTTAATGTTCGTAAGCAACACGAATGGAAAGTAACGAATAAGCCCTCAGCGAGACTTGATTTCGCTGGATTTATACTTGATAGGTTGCTTTGCCTTAGCAGCGTCCTTACTGATTAGGTTAATCATTTCAAATACGGATAATGAAAATCAACTTGCTATCCGTAATCCTTAAGTATATTATATATATGTATGTATATATATATATTGTATATATCTTAAATATTCGTACAGAAATGTTTGAAGAAACCAATTTCTATTCGCTTTTTCCCTAATCATAAGGTTGATTTGAAATCACTTTCAACAAAAATAAAGTTTATAGAGCGAAAACAAAACATATAAAACATTCTTTGTACGTTAGAGCTATACTGTCATTTTTCCCTAATAATAACATTACTTTCGTGTAAGCATTGATATTACATCAAGCGAAAAGTGATCTATACAGCAATAAGAGAGATAACATATGTAAAAACTATTCTCAAAACGACTTACAAACTAACAGCGAAGATGGAAGCCACCCATGCGAAAAGGCAGGTTTTAGTAGCGAATACACCATCTGATCAAAATAAAAAAGAGAAAAGGAAATAAAACAGCTGAATAAATATAGCAAAATTACTTTAGCTTTTGCTGACATTGAAAAGGCATTTGATTCAGTAGAACACGCGGCTGTCTTTAACTCACTACGACAAGCGGGTGTCAAAGAAAACTATAATAAAAGTTATTTAGAATATGTACGATAGGAGTATTGCAATACTTCGGCTACACAAAGACGGTTAAAATAAAGACGACTAAGGGAATGAGACAACGGGATATGATTTCACGTAAACTATTTACAGCAAGCCTTAAAAGCCTCTTTCAGAAAATGAACTGTGATGGAATAAGTAATCATAATTATAATGGCAAACTCAGCCGTTTCCTTATAAAGAAATATTTAGCATTCATTGACTGAGCATCCTGTGCTACTGTCGGCTGAAATTGATAAAATCTTTCGATGAAAATCATTTTTCAGAAAAATAGGATTCTTAACTTAAATGATATAGCGGATTTGAGTGCATTAGTTTGAATAATTATTTTCAGTTTAATAATTATTTTGAATTTAATACTCAAACATGGGTAGCCACTAAAATAGTGTTTGATATAATAAGAAATATGTCAGATAAATAAAATCCATTAATTAATTGTGGGGTGTATAGTCTGTTATCGTACCTTTGCGACGAAGCAGTCGACCCTGCTTTACTCAGGTGAATTGGGATGTGGGACTGTAATAGTCCACGGCCTTTATCCAAATCTATCACATGGCTCCTAGAAGTCGCAAGGGCATTCTGGCGACCACATCACGTTCAACGGCATCAACCTGCCGGCTAAAATGTGTGAGCGTAGTCAGAAAGGTAGTAGGTGAATGGGAATATCTCTCCCCAACCTACCTGTGCCAGGCAGCCATCGGCCAGTCGCCTTGCCTAAGCAAAGGATCAAATTCAGTCGCTATCCCTAGCTATGCCACACACACACACACACACACACACACACACACACACATATATATATATATATATATATATATATATATATATATATATATATATATGTGTGTGTGTGTGTACAGATATGCCTAATGAGATGCATTGATACGCATCGATACACGACTGTAATTATGTAGCGTTTTTGTCATGTTTTCGGTATAATATCCAAATATATATGTGTGTGTATGTTTGTGTGTGCGTGCGTATATGTGTGTGAAGGATATTAGTAGATATGATACGATTGAGGAGATTCAATACATACTCTTATATGTAGATAGATAATAAATAAAAATGTATTAATTCTTTAGAAATACACACACGGTCGTCTAAGTAAGAAAGACAACTTTCCCCAACTCCGGCAATCCGAGTATTCCCCAAATCTCACTCCTGGCAACTTTTTCCTCATTCCAAAAATAAAAAGCTACTTGAAAGAAACAAAATTTCCAGACGTCCCTGAAATCCAAGAGAATGTGACGAAAATGCTGTTCGCTACAGTGGCGTAGCTAGAGTAAACGTCATCCGGGGCGGTCCGCTCAAATGTCACCCCAATGATCCCGATTCACCCTATGCTGAATGGTTACCTGTAGCTAAATTTTCATACATGCTCTACCTCTACTTTACTCTACTGACCGGTACGTTACTGTTTACATGTATGATCCAAGACAAAATCCAATACCACAAAATAATCAGTTCAAATCAAAAGATTTTTAAAATGCAACTGTTCACTTTCAGAACAACTAAATACAAAACACGGCAATACACAAAAGAATGACATTCGATACTATGGTCTTAGAATGAATGTTTTCTTGTTTTCATTGTGGCAAACTGGTCAATGACATCGTCAAAATTTGTTTGTCTTGTAAGCTCGTTTTCAATAGACAGCACAGCTAGATCCGACAGTCTCGACTGGCTCATGGTTGACGTAATTTTCTGTTGCTAATTTTTTGTTTTTCTTTATGCAAGTAAAATAAATTACATTGAGCAGATCAGTACGACAATTTCAGTGATTTCGCAGCTCAGTGTTGCCAACATTGTGTGAAAATTTTGTGTAAATTGATTGGACGGTTTTTGGAATATTAGAAAAAAACTTAGCTCGATAATAATTTGACACGCAGGGTACATCGTATTTTGATGTTATTATGATTTTAGTTTTAGTGATAATTTAAAAACAATAAATATTTATCTTTAGTACCAATAATGGAAAATTAAGTTAAAAATTTAAAAGAATCGTTTTTGGAATCGGAAAATAGGCACAAATTTTTCCGATTTCGATAATGTTTCCGATACCCACAAAAGTTTCGATTTTTCCGATTAATCGTCCCAACACTAGTAGATATATTCAAAAGTATATCGCTCACTCAATGGAAAATTGTATCTCAGCGAATTGATACACAGGCAAGACTGAAATTGTTGCACTTTTGGCTTCGTATTTCGCTTTGTTGTTATTAATGATGCAGAGTTAAAACACCATATCATCCGATAAAATGTTACAACAATGTCTCTTGTTAGTAACCAAGATTGTAACAACTGAAACACATGAAAGCTGAAAACATTGCTATTTTTCCTACTCACAAATTTCCCGACAATTTATTAGAAAATTTCTGACGGGGGGACAAAACTGGGGGGTCATAAATTTTTCTGGGGTGGGGGGTCATATGCCCGCCTGCGAAACCCTGTGTCTCCACCACTGTTTTCAGACTATTTTTGGCACCTTAGCCTGGTTGAAAAATTTTGTTGGGGGTAACATTGTGTCACCCCTCCTGTTCTGGCACTCGGGGCGGTTTGCCCCCTCGCCCCCCCTAGCTACTCCACTGGTTCGCTTTCCCAAGAAACGAGTACCAGGAAGGATTCCATCAATGGAAATGACGCTGGATGTAGTTTCAAAAGGAGACTACTTTGAAAGAGATTAAATGCTGAATTGATATGTGCTGTAGTTTTTTTTGTTTTTTTTAATGTGTTTTTTTTTTTTTTTACGAGTTCCGATAATTTTTGAACAGACGTCTTATGTATAAGACGTCAAAGTAAGGAACAATTTTTCTTTTTTTAATGTTCCCCATTCCAGAATAAAATAAATGATTAATTTCTCAGTAAAAGACTTATATTTCCCGGCGAGAAACAATTGATCGTCGATGTCTTCCTGACAAAAATCGATGAAAAGAACGATCTTTATCAGGAAAGTCTGTGTCAGCTTTTGAGGTCGGCGGCAAATGCTATACGAGTCATGATGGTACATAATTGAGAAATTAGTCCTGATTAAATTAAGAATTGTTTTATAAGTAGAAAATAACAATAATTGCTTGATTTATTTCTCAATAAAATATTTATTTTTTTCCAACGTATAAATCTACTTTTGAGATATCTTGTACACACACAAAGACACATACAAGCATACATATATGTGTGTGTATGTGTGCGCACGTGTGCGTGCGTATGTGTTTTTAAAGAATTAATGCATTTTTATTTATTAATCCGACGAATTATTATGACTTTAAATGTTATTCTCAGTAGACGCTTGGTTTATTCTAAACAATATTTTATTTTGGCTACCGGCTTGACCATTCGAAAAAATATTATTAAAGAATAATGTCCACTCCAGCAAGATTCGACTATGCGCTTTCCTACTCCTTTGAAGAGGGGTACCTTTATGGCTGATAGAACCTTGCTTAATTATGAAGCTCTTTTTAACGGAGTGGTCAAAAGTACGTTGTGTCAAGCAACGGTTTTTCTTCAAAAGGGAGACGTAGGTTCAAATCTTGCCGGGGGGCGATTTTTTTAATAAAACTTCTAAATGTTGAGGTCAGTAGACGAAATAAAATAATGTTTAAAATAAAGAGAGCGCCTTATACACTTAGAATAACGTTTAAAATATATATATATATATATATATATATATATATATATATATATATATATATATATATATATACTATACTCGTCTCGAAAAAACCTTCGAATTTTTGATTTGCTAATAATCAAATCAATCTCGAGGGAAAGAAAAGGTTTTAAAAAAGAAAGAGCTACAAACATGAAAGTCTGTCGAAAAAATCGCACAGATACAGGTCTGAAGTCCAAAGAAAAAACTCCGATACGAGTAAACAACTAACTAACAAAAGAGCTCAATACAACCGTAGAGCAGACCTTGATAAACCTAGTGAGCCAGACAAACCTACCTAGGTTTCACCTAAGCGGATCGTCAGGGAAAGCCAGCTTAGGTGAAACCTGGGTAGGTTTGTCTGGTTCATTAGGTTTGACTATATATATATATATATATATATATATATATATATATATATATATATATATATATAGGAACAGGTTATAGTAGTTTCAACGATAGAAAAGTGTGTGTATTAAAAGAGGAGAGAACCGCAAACGTTTTTGGTTGTAATGTGGATTTTTCTAAAAATAGTATGCTTTATTTTCCATAATTTTGCTACACGGGTTTCTGGTTTCGCGACCGTCATCAGCCAAAGGGTGGAGATTAGATTTCCACATATTATTAAAAATAATTAATTTTTTCTTTTTTTTTCTTATGTTTTCCGATGTTAAATATTCTCGATATGAGAAATTCTCTTTTTTGTGTGTTAGTGGGCCAAATGTCTTTCTAATACCTGGCCACCTGTATTCGTATATAGCCAATCCCTATTTCAAACTCTCGTTCAGGCACATTTGTGTTTGTTCAACACCCACAAAGCCAACCTGTGGTTTATACTGCAACTATGCTGAGTAGATCTTAGTTACAGTTTCTGGGGGAGAGCGTGTTATCTAGAATGACCAACAATCTGAACAACGCCAGCACACTGAAACCCTCGGTCACGATGACTTGTGACTTCGTGCTAGCACAGCTATCGACGGCCCCAAGTGTTACGTCTATCAAATTTCACTGACATGGCTTGGGTCAACCCGTGGTACGGTTTTCAGACACTTTCCAAAGGTGCCGCACGCTGGGGTCGTCCCCACTCCAGGCCGATAACATCAGAAAGTCTCCTTCCTGACAAATCGACCGTGGTCGGATTCAAATATATATATATATATGTGTGTGTGTATGTGTGTGTGTAGGTAGGTAGGTAGGTAGGTATATATATATATATATATATATATACACATACACACCCACACATACACACAATCGTAGGCCAACCGCAGACGAGATGGTAGCATAGTATGTGCTACGCCAAGGTTAGTTTCACATTTGCAAGCACAGATATGAAGAGATGGGCACTGATAATTAAAGCATCCCATAATGCAACTTAAGAGTTTGTTTCGCCCAACACCGCAAACTGCTACAAAACCAAATCATTAACTTTAAAACTAGACTCATATTATAAAACAGCCTCGTAGGATCGAAACTTACATAACATTAATGTGCATGGCACCAAACTCATTCATATATATCTAAACTGTCAGCTGTATACAAAAGCTTTCTGATATCAATGGTTTAAAATGAATTTGAGCGAGTGAAGATTGTGGATCTAGACGAAGACCACCTTTCTCCGAATATTGTGGACTGTCGCTACAGAATCAAACAACTGTAACAGATAAGAGAAATCAGATTATTTGAGAAGTTTCAATAGCAGCAACATCTAAAATGGATAGTAAATCGAATTTTTTCTATTCGATTTACATGTGCTATCTATTTTAGATGTCCACAAGCTCCTTGACGTAATCAGTTTAACATTCTACACTACTTCAGACAAAATGTTGGGAAGGAAACCCCCATCAATACTGGAAAGAGTAATAACAGCCACTGGACTTGAGGAAGGTATTTTTCTGAAAAATTGTTTTAATGGAAAGATTTTATAAATTTCAACCTACAGCAACACTCTCTGCTCGGTCAATGAATGTTTCCTTATAAGGAAAAGGATAATATTGCTATTAGCATTATACAGACACATACACACACATATATATATGCGTGTGCGTGTCACTGTATATATATATATATATATATATATATATATATATATATATATATGTGTGTGTGTGTGTGTGTGTGTGTGTGTGTGTGTGTGTGTGTGTGTGTGTCCCGGAAAGGGATATATTTGAACAGAAATAACTAAGTGGTTTTGGCTACAATAACCAAGTAGAATCCGGTAGCAGTAATCGATTGGTACGCGTCATAGTCGCAGGTAAGAAGTGTAGATCAATGACGTAGTCCAATGGGCGTCGTTTTAGACTTAGCTTTCAGACTAAGGCTTTCGACTCACCTACACGTCCGTCGGTATTTATGACGGACACCAGCCAATCATATTCCAGTGAGGGGGAACACAGGTTTATATTCCATTATTCCATTATATATATATATATATATATATATATATATATATATATATATATATATATATATACCTTTGTAGTATCAAAAGTATTACACTCACATACACAAGATAGATAGATAGATAGATAGATAGATAGATAGATATCGTGCGGATATAGGAATTAACATATGTTGGCTGTTATTTTCGCGCCTTATTATGATCCTTTGACTCAGGCCAAGCTCCATCCAGTGTTTATTCCAACATTCACACTGTCTATATAAACGCTCTGTCTCCGATTTTGAGCACTATTCACCAATAAATATAGTAAATTGTAAACAATATATATATATATATATATATATAGAGAGAGAGAATGATAGAGATATATTGGAAGAGTGAGGGATAGAGAATAAGACGGAGATAGAAAGGAAGTAATAAACATAGAAAGAAAGAGAGAGAAATATTGAGAGAGAAAGAAAGAAAGAGAAAGTTAATGAAAATGTTGCAACCAAGTTACCGGAGAATGCTTTAACTTATATTCTATATTCGTATGGACATATACAATTACGTGCATTTAATAACACACAAGTACATACAAATAATTCTCTACGCCTTCATATCGAAGCAGATATCAGAAAAAAATGTATAAATCCATCCATGTTATTGCTACTAGCCTTTATCAAGATAGACAATGCATGTAAATGTCTGGTAATTATGGATAAATTATGTCCCAACACATATTATTGCCAATCCACACAGGCACACAATATAATTTTAGTTTTTATTAATCTGATCAACGCTCGGGTAAGCATCTTTATTTTTCTCTTACATTTTTTACGGTGGTTTAATTTTTTAATAAAATATAAAGAGTACAATACTTCATTGATTATCTGTACCGTGATTTTCCGTAATTCGATTATTGATTCTTGAAATGAAGAGAAAATTTGAATTCACCCGAACCAAACCAATTCTAATATTTAATCTCAGACAAGGAAAATATTGAAGAAGGGGAAGATGATAATGGTCTATGTTGAAGTTTAACAGATCCAATGCCGAATTCCTCACACCAAAGAAATGCTTATTGTTACGAGCCGGTGTATGTATGTATTCAGAGATAAACAAGTGTGTCTCCTGAAATGCCTACAACCAAGTTGGGATATGAGTCCAAGTAAAAAAAAAGTAAAGAAACAACAAGTACCAATATATAAACAAACAAATGATAATGTATTAACAATAAAGAGTTACATAAAGAATAGAATATTGTTGTATGTTACTGGACAATGAAGATGAATGAAGAAAACATTTAAGCTAGTGAATTGTTTGCGTATGTCTAGTGTGGTGTAGGAGAAAGTCCAAGAAAAAAATGAAGGGAAAGGTGCGCACGTATGTGTGAGTGTGTGTGTATATTGTTCATGCGTTTCCCAAAAAGAGAACGCGTTCTTCCGCGAGAGACATATTGACGTGTAAGCGGAAAAAGTGAGAAGAAGAGGGCGACAAAAGGTATCGCTGAGTATTTATAGTCCAGAAAGCGTCCCCTAATAGCGGATTCGAAAATTAAGAGGAGGCAATCCAACACTTATGTTTAAGTTGACAAAGCTTTCAACCACTTGTTGCCTCATTCTGGGTATGACAATAAGCTAAATGCGGCAGCAAGGCCTCTGATCGGGAGGTTTTGAGGTTCGTGGAACCACCGCTTGACTGCCGTTGTTCCCAAGTCCACCCTAACCCGCAGTGGTAGCACCTATTAGGGTCCTAACTATGGGTAAATAGTTGGCACCCAAACTGGGGTCAAAACACTATGATAGTATAGAAATAGATTTTCATTGTAACAAATACCAGGAATACATTTTAGAAGGAAAATAATTACAAGTAATACATTTGACTCAGGACAAAAAACCTCTTTACAGAAACATGGCAATGAAATCTGATCTCTAAACTGATTTCTTACAAAGAATGCATATTCTATTCATACGAACCTATCCTAAAAAATCTTATAGTCTATAAAAAAGCACAAATGGCTAATATGAACTGGTAAAAAATGATCATTTTTCAGTCATTTTCATCCAATTCAATAGGCATCCGAAATTTAGGCCAGCTAATATACAAACCACGAAATGGGAATAAAATTGAGGCCTGTAAGATTTACACAAGAAATAATGTCTCTTATTCTCATCTGTGGATACGATAATATTCATCTTCTTAAATGACTAAAGTAGTAGTTATTTTCCAAGCGTAGCTTAGATGTGGCATAAGGCCGAAAGTATGGGGCACCCAGTGAGGATCGAACTCACTACTCATTCGTAATTGTTCCAGCGAGACAAAGCTTGCTAACCATTACACCGCCTCGAGGTGCCCTAACGATTTTCCGAGCGTAGCTTAGATGTGGCACAAGGCCGAAATTAAGGGGCACCCAGTGAGGATTGAACTCACTACTCAGTCGTAATTGTTCTAGCGAGACAAGCTTGCTAACCATTACACCACTCCGAGGCTTAGATTTTCCAAACGTAGCTTAGATGTGGCACCAGGCCGAAAGCATGGGGCATCCAGTGAGGATCGAACTCACTTTTCAGTAGTAACTGACCTAGCAAGACAAGCTTGCTAACCATTACACCACGCCGAGGTCCCAAAGTGATTTTCCAAACGTAGCTTGGATGTGGCAGGCCGAAAATGGGGCATCCAGTGAGGATCGAAACTTTTGTGACCTAGCAAGACAAAAGGGCTAACCCAGTGAGGATCGAACTCACTACTCATTCGTAATTGTTCTAGCGAGACAAGCTTGCTAACCATTACACCAACTCGAGGTGCCCAAAATGATTTTCCAAGCATTGCTTAGATGTGGAACAAGGCCGAAAGTATGGAGCACCCAGTGAGAAACGAACTCACTACTCAGTCGTAAATGTTTTGGCGAGACAAGCTTGCTAACCGTTACACCACGTCGAGGTGCCCAAATGACTAAAGTAGTATTCTGACCTAGAGAGGCATATTCTTATCTTGTCCATTTTATACCCGAGGGTATAAAAATCGTTTAGCCGAAATTATACCCCGAATATAAAACCGTCTAACTTAAAATCATCCTGTTATAATCTGGTCTGTTACACTGGATGATTGATAATGTTGTTCCAACCTCGAAATCAAATTTGGCTCCAGGGTCCTCATTTTTATGAAGAGTTTGTCAGGAGCAGAGTATGTGAAATCGAATTTTGAAAAGAAATTAATTAAATGAGACAAACCAAAAATTGTTAAGACGATTTCTTCAAAACACAATGCAATTTGTAAAAAAATAAATTAAAGTAAATGAACAATAATTTTTTTAAAGTTTTTTTAAATTATCAAAATTATAGTCGTGCCTAAAACTACCGGTGCTGCTCATCCTTTGAAAACATTATCTTACTTTTTGATAATTTTTTTTAAATTCAGAAGCTGTCCGAAATTATGAGAAGATCATTACATTTTATACCTAAAGGTATAAAATAGACAAGTCTAACTGATACCGTCAAGGCGAGTTTATAACCTTTTTTCCTATTCTTATAAACAACTGTTTTTTTTTATTAACTAGAATGTTAAGGCTACAGTCTATAAACTTGTAATAATGGCTGATATAAGCTAATTCAATAGTCATCAACTATTCATGTTTATAAAAACGAACTAATCTTCTTAATTTAATCCAGCTGTTGGATAAATGTAAGCAGAAAGTTTTTTAGTATACAAACCTCATAATAAATGAACCTGTGGCCTGTAGACTGCACACATAAAACAACAATGGCTGCACACAAAAATGACCACGCTTCAAATGTTTGGGCGAAAATCAACAGATATCCTGAAGTTAGTTTTATTAATGTATAAACAAGGAAATCGAGATAAAATTGAGGTCTGCAGGATGAACCAAAGAAATGAATTCATCCTGGTATTGTTTAAGCAGAGCAAATCACAAAGTATAAATGGCTTAAGGTCTAAAACACCATGGCCAGTTTGCACTTTCTATTTATCTATTCATACCAACAACTGTTTTTCTTAAACAGAATGTTATATGATGACTCGAGTATACAGACGAGTAATAATGGCCGAAAACAGTTCAATAGTAATCGGGAATTGGATGATTAAAATCAATAGGCCTCCAGAACTAATGTAAGGAATTGGAATAAAATAGGGTGCTGCAGAACGCACATAGAAATCTCTGCGAATGTGTGACACTACATGAGCCACCATCATATCTTCGACTATCATACAATAATATATATCTTTTTATATGGGAAAAGTAGGTTTAAAAACTGCCATTGTTGAAGTATATATATAGTTACATAAAACTGACTAGCTTAAAATAAACCCAGTTTTATATATATATATATATATATATATATATATATATATATATAATTTCCTAGAGTAGTTGCCATCCAAGGCTATAGAACCCAGTCTGTCCTGTTTTTTACTCATGGCTGGAAAGAAGAGGATGTATACCTTTCCCCAGGACTTAAGTAAATGGGATTCGAACAGGGCTCTCTGATTTCTCAATCTCACCCGCTATCCACTACTCCACCTTTTAATATATAATATATATATATATATATATATATATATATATATATATATATATATATATATATATATATATATATATATATATTCTTTTAAACATCTTTCGTTAAATATGTCAGACAAGGAAGTTTTTATTTAGTTTTTCAGCCCTTTTACCTCTTCCTGTTTGGTTGCAATACAAACATTTTCCATAATATCCCTTTGTCCAAAGTGCTTTCAGCCACTTCAGTCATTTTCAAGCAGGGGTAGGTGTTATTAATTTTCCTTCATTTAAGTTGTATTTTATTTTTATTTTGTTTTGAATAGTAGCGTTTATTCCGAACTTTCGCGTGTTGAGGAGCTGGAATTCGAGCGTCTTACTATTTATTTATTTATTTATTAACATTTAAAACTCCATTCCCACTGTTAAATAAGGTGAGCTTGATAGTGGGAAAGAGGTGTTTAATATACAGGGCCTCTTTTATAGCGAGTTGTTTCCGATTTGTTTGTGATTTATATAGAATTTTAGCGTTTTCGACCTTAATTTTTCTTAAGCTTTATTGTAAATTGTGGGTAGATAGATGTTTTTTATATAATTTATTTGAGTAAATGCCCTGTTGTTAATTAAACAGTATTAATTATATTTACTGGCCTGAATGTTCGAATAATTTCGTGGAAAATATCCGTTCTCATTTGGCCTGGCGTGCTGTACCATTCAGTTACAGAGAAGCGTCTGGTTAGCAAAGTTCGAATTACTGTTTATAAACACACAATCATCGATGATTTTTCTCGATCGATCATTTCTGCTTAAAAATGTATCTTAACATAAATTCAGGCCGGTAAATATGATTAATACTGTCTAATTAAAAACAGAGCATTTACTTAAATAAATTGTATCTATAAAAAATAACGTATTAACCAAAATTTTTCATTGTTTACGTTGACGGTTTCCATATAAGAATACAGGTTCAATTCCTGTCGGAAGACATATATTTTCTACAAACTTTCTCGAATATTCAGGCCGGTAAATGAAAAAAAAGAGCATTTACTTAAATAAATTGTACCTATAAAAATAACGTATAAACAGAATATATATATATATATATATATATATATATATATATATACAGGTAACTATACTAGTTTCGAAAAACCTTCGAATTTTTGATTTGCCAATAATCAAATCAATCTCGAAGGAAAAAAGGTTTTAAAAAAAGAAAGAGCTAGAAACATGAAAGTCTGTCGAAAAAATCGCACAGATACAGGTTCAAAGCGCAAAGAAAAAAATCCGACACGAATAAACAACTAACTAACAAAAGAGCTCAATACAACCGGAGAGCAAACCTAGATAACTCTAGTGAGCCAGATAAACCTACCCAGGTTTCACCTAACGGATCGTCAGGGAAAGCCAGCTTTCCCTAACGATCCGCTTAGAAAAATGGGTAGGTTTGTCTGGCTCACTAGATTTATCTATCTATCTATCTATCTATCTATCTATCTATATATATATATATATATATATATATATATATATACAAGTATATGATAGGTGGATACGGAATAAATTCCAATAACCAACAATTACTATTCTTAAAAGAATTATAATTCATAGATGAATTTTCCACGCTGTAAACCCTTTTCGTGGTGATTTGACCGCAGTTAACATTTCTGCGGTGAATTGGTTGCGGTGAACTTACCTACCCTCACAACTACCAGAAGTCTTTTATCAAAGACAGAAATATTTCCACTAATTTTGACGACACGAGTAAACTATTTATTAAATATGGGTATTTCTCAAAAATAAATGATCAAAATGTGCAAGTCATTCACGAAGCTGTGCTGTCATCTTTTGAGAAGCAGATATTGACAAGTTTTGAATTAATCCTGGACAAAACAAAATAGTAAAAGATACTAAATAAAGAAACAGTAACTTTACGGCAGGGTAGGTCAAGATTGACAGTATCCGATGTTCCTTTAAATGTTTATTATCGCTACCTTGTTCTAACGCGCAAGACTTGAATATTTACCCCTTTCTTAATCTGCTGCCCAAACGCCGAATAAAAGTTGAAGGTCAGACTAGTTATTTATTTGCACAGTCATCAACTTCCATGTCTTATCTCTATCTATAAAAGCCAGGATGTGTGTGTGTGTGTGTGTGTGTGTGTGTGTGTGTGTGTGTGTGTGTGTGTGTGTGTGTGTGTAACGAATGCACGGCCGCAATTTTCGACGGATTTGCACCAAAATTTACATGCACATGCTCCAAGTTATCGTAAAGGTCAAGACCGACTTTGCATTTCCCAACTCCCATCGATAGTGGAAATAATCGATTTTTTTTTCATGCTTCTACGGCAGTTTTCATGTAGTTTGCGGCCATTTTCTACTGGCCAGAGTGAGAGCCTGTAGCTGGCTGCCACGAATAGGCAGGAAGATTCTATTGGCCAGCGTGAGAGCCAACAGCTGACTGGCACGAATGTTAACTAGCATGCAAAAAAAATCGATAGCTGCATTCGTCACAAGTGGGAAAAATTTAAATCTGCATGGCACTTTACTCCAATTGGCTCATTCGCTTGCTTAAACTCAACGTTGATTCTGATTCCGCAGAACTGGGTTTGCGTGTGAAAAAGTATTTGTTGTTAACATTCTTTTTTCATTCGGTTTTTCCAGTTACGAGCAACATTAGCACGGCATAGGGCACTCCTTTAAAGGCAAGGAAGGGCAAAAATATTTTAAGTCAAGTGATAGCGATTGCTGTATGAGTTGTACGATTTTTGAATCAAGCACGGGTAACACCGGGCCATGCTGCTAATTTTTTTATAAATAACCTTCAAGTGAGTGATTGGTTGCACCTTCACGGGCTAACGTTCTCAGCTGACATGAAGTGGAAAGACTATCTTGGATCCGTTGCTAGGTCAGCTGCTAAGAATATTGGTTCAATGTGTAGTGCAAGACAATCTTTCTCTCCAGAGTCTATTTTACATATCTATAAGTCTACCATATGTCTATGCTTAGTATATTACCGCCACATATGGTCCGGTGGCCCTGCTATTTACCTTGGGCCCCTTGATAAGATTCAAAGAAGAATCAGCAATATTATTGGTCCTGGTCTGATAGTTCGGCTTCAGTCACTTTCCTACCACCCGAAGTTCCCTCTCTGCGTCTTTTCTATAAATAATTTCATAGTAATTGTTCTGATGAGCTTTTCGTTATGGTACCTAAGCTTTCTGAATTTAAACGTAGTACTAAACTAGCGTCGAAATCTCAACAAGTAACAGTTGAGCTGGTTAGATGCAACCGTAAATTCTATGCTTTTCTCGCACTTCTCACTTGTAGTACTCCCTTCCTGCTCCATGATTTTCAGCCAATATTATTATGCAAAACGTTCAATGCAATCTCATTCGCTGTCTACTGTCCTCCTGATTACTCTTTCCTCATTCGACTCATTATTAATATTTCTGTTATTAATTTTTCCACACCCTGTAACTTCTTGAGTCTTAGCGGCTTTATTGCCTTGCATGGTGTGATACCGATTAAAAAATAAATAAATAAATTTTTTAATTCATATCATAAAATGTTATTGGCACACGATCGTTTTTTTTCTCGATACAATAACATTCTCTCTTTTTAACCAAAATATTTTTCGAATAATGTGTAGTTTGAATTCTGATTATTTTCATGATTAGTCATTCATCTTTTATCGTTGCTTTTACAGCAATCTTCTTCGATCTTACTGATTTCACGTTTTTTTTTTATTTTATTTTTAATGGCAGAATAACAGAGTCGATGTAGAACGTAATAAAAACCAAGAAAAGGGTGAATAAAATTAATGAAAAATCATTAGTGAAATCTCAATAAGACTTCATCTCAGAATTAAAATAATTAAGACAATGCTATTATAATTATGAGATGGTAAACAATATGGCGTAAAGAATCAGAGGAAAAGTGTTGTAAAAAGATTGGACCCCTACCCATGAGGCCTTGCTGTGTCTCATCAGAATTTGCTAAAAATGTATCTCTACGATCCAATATTCTTGAGACCCGGCCATTATCCAACTACATAAAATGCTTCAAATGATAAGTTTTTTCATACAATATATTTTTAAATCATTTAACCCCAAGCAAGGCAATAAAGCCACTGAAATGCAAGGGGTGGTTACTGAGTGTTAGGGAGTATGAGAAAAATAGTATTAAGGTGAGAGAACAAGAATTAAGAAGATAGAAGATAACGATTGCATTTAAATTTTTGAAGATCAAAGTTGACAGGAAAGCAAAAGAGAGTTCCACAAGCGAGAAGTGCGATTGAAGAAACAGTTATCATAGAACTTATGGTTAGATTTAGCCATTTTAACTGTTAAATGATGTGATCTTGCCGCAAATCTAGTACTAAATTCATAAAGTTTAGGTACCATAGAGGAAAGTTCATCAAAACAATTGCCTTGAAAGTATTTATAGAAAAGTCACAGGGAAGTTATATTACAGCAGTCAAGAAAGAGGCTGTAGTCGTGATGTCAGATCAGGACAAATGACACTGCAGATTCTTCCTTGGATTTTATCAATAATCTCTAAATGTATAGCAGGAACACCAGACTATAAAGCATAGACGAATGGCAAACTTATAAATATGTAAGATAGATTCTGGAGAGAAAAAAATATTTAGCACGACACAGTGAATCAACTTTCCTAGCAGTAGATCAAGCAATTGATTCAATATAATCTTTCCACTTCGTGTCAGTGGAAAATATTACTCAGAGAAGGCGCAACGAATCATCCTCACGGATATTAGCATCAGCCATGCTAATGGAAGGCAGAAAGAGGTCTTTTAGATGATTGATAGAGAGCAATTTCGTTTGGGAAGCGTTAAAATTAACAATCTTCAGTTAACATGAGATTGCAGGTCATTTTTAGATTAGCTACTAATTTGACCTTATCCAACTGATCAGATTTACTACTAAGACAGGAGTAAATAGTTGTATCATTAGCATAGATAGCAAATTGAAAACTGATACTATCAAAAAGGTCATTAATGAAAATTAAGAACAACATAGGTCGAACGATAAAGATGTGGAAGACATCCCTTTTAATGGAAAAAGATCTAGAAGAGTGGCCGTTCAAGATAACATTCATTTCGCGATTTGATAAGAAAGACTGAATTAGTTTAAACATTCGTCCAGAAATATCATAAGCTTTCAAACTTTTGATGAAGACCAATATGCCAAACACTGTCAAACACTTATGAGATGTCCAAAACAACAGCCCGAACATCACCAAATTTTTATTCCGAGACCGCACCGGATTATACGTCTTACGGGTTCTCCTAAAACAATTTCTTAATACTTCTCTCATTCCCCAATGCGTGTATCCTATCTCTATAGCATCATCGACCGTTAGAAACTTATATAAATCTACTAGCATAGAAGCCACCCTTCTGATGCACAGAGGCTAGCTCCAGAGGTGATGTTTTGGACCTTCGGCCTCTTACATTCAATATCGTACGCACGGAAAAGAATTTAGAAATTTAGAAATAATAAAATTATTTTATCTTTATTCAACAGCTTAATTCGGCATAATCTTTCTTCGTATTCACAACCGATCTCCGTAGTTTGTTTACAATTATTTTGCGCGCAATTTTTATTTTCTTTTAAAATCAACATTCTTTATGATCCCTTCACATAAAGTCACTCTTAAAAGACATTAAGGAAACCCGAAATATGTAATATTTCAAATACGCGTGCTAGAAGAAGAGAAAAAAACGTCCCCCACGTACTGTGCCTCGCGTAAGTTTTAATTACGATTTAATTAGACGATATCAATTGAAATTGCGACGAAAAGCGATATTAGAGTTAAACATTTGATAAAGAACTGTTTTTAAACATTTCCCTCTATTTGATATTTAAATTTGACTTTAAATGAGTTATTTATTCATCAGGTCATCCCATAAGTTCTGTCCGAATTTTGAATAAAGAAAACAAGTGACCAAATGTTACATTTAATTACAGATTCAATCAACAATGTATTTTCCCTGATTATCTATTACTTCCTTCCATCTATTAACAAGCTTACTAATTCCATTACTGTAAAATTCTTTTGGCTTTCAATCGAAGAACTTACAAATGTCAGTTTTAACCTCTTCCTGTGTTACGAAAGCTGTTTCTTCCAAATGATTCTGTAAGCTACGAAACAAATGGTAGTCTAAAGGAGCAATATCGGGAGAATAAGGTGGATGAGGAATTTTCTCCCAACCAAGTTCTTCGATCTTTTGTAACGTGATTCTTGCTGTGTGGAGTCGCGCATTGTCCTGATGAAACATCACCTCTTTTCGATTCACTGGAGCAGGTCTTTTTTTTCTCAAAGCTTGGTTGAAACGCTCTAATTGCTGACAGTATATTTGAGCATTAATTGTTGCATTAGGTGGTAAGAATTCAAAGTGGATTTTTCCTTGGCGATTCCACCAGATTGAAAGAAGAACCTTTTGCCCATGAAGTTCCCTTCTCGGCTGTGGCTGGGGTCCTTCCCCTTTACCAAGCCACTGTCTACGACGCTTAACATTTCCATAAAAGATCCATTTTTCGTCGCCAGTCACAAGTTTATCCAAAAAAGGTGAAACAAGTTGGCGAGAATGGAGAGAAGAGCAGATGTCAACTCGGGATTTGAGGTTGTTTTCAAACAATTCATGAGGCACTCATTTTCCAAGTTTAGGAATTTTTCCAAGTTGTTGAAGATGACGATGAACAGTTGTATGATTTGAACTGAGAACTACTGCCAATTCCTCAACTGATAAAGCAGGATTTTCTACAAGGGATGCTTCAAGAAGCTTTTCATCAAACTCAACTGGACGTCCGGTTCGATCTTCATCTTCAAGGGTGAAATCTCCACCTCTGAATTTTGCAAACCATCTTCTGCAAGTTCTTTCATTCGCGCATTCATCTCCATAAACTGAGTGAATGTTTCTAGCCGCTTCGGCTGCTGAGTTTCCTTTTTTGAACTCATAAAGCATTATGTGCCTCAAATGATTCTTGGGTACTACCATGTTAGCAGGGTTTTAATCAAACAAAATCTAACTTTAGTGTTCTCTGAAATAAAATTTGATCAGTTTAAATGCATCTAAACATAAAAATAATGTTCAGCTCCATTAGACATTATAAAATACTCTTTAAATTTCGTTCATTTTAACAAAAAGTTAAAATTCGGACAGAACTTATCGGATGACCTGATAATTTTTAATCGAGTATAACTACAGTAGTTACTACCTGTTACTTCAGGTTGTCTATGATTCGCCGAGATCGTAAAACGAACGGACAGACACACGTACACTGCGCTGTATTTATATAGTTTATTAAATGTATTGGGTTGGTCAAAAAGTTAATTCGATTTATTAGGTAGATTTTATACTGAACAGGAGATCGAAATTTTTGACAAACGCAATAGATTAAATTTTAATTAAATGATTAGCGAACCGGTTAATTATCCAAAAGCGTTTACTCGTCCTTGTGTGTGATGAATTATTTTCCATTCAACAACTCCTTAACCAAAGACACAACGTCGTTTCTCTAGCTACTCCATCGCTATTTCATGGCAATGTTCAGACGATCTTCATTCTTTAGTTCCACCAGTTCAGACCTTCCCAGCTATGACTTGCCATTCCATGTACACTGGGTCGACTCATCCTTATTCCCTTTTTTATTCCTTTAGTGTTATGGGATCTTACCCATAATAATAATAATGGACTATTCCATACTTAATAAATACTGCGCCCCAGGAGTAGACAAGGAGTCACTCAGTAGTTCAAGTGAGTCAGTAGTTCAAGTTGAGTCAGTAGTTCAAGTCGAGTCAAGAGTCGAGGCAGAGGCAGTCCGAAACACGACATTGGAATAGTGATACTGGTCGAGACTACATTGTTCTCTCTACTAAACCTGATTGTTCATACTAACACTTCTACTTCTCTGTATATATTCCTGTTGTAATATATCTGTGTTGTTCCATACCTGTGTTGGAGTTCTTCTTTATTGGTTCTACCTTGGACTATCCCCGTGGTAAAAGGAACCGGACCATAACATTTAGTAAAGTAGAAGTTCTACTCAAACAGCTTCTTCCCTACATATGTTACGTTGTGGTACTGACTCCCGAGAGAATGCTTCCCCGATAAATACTATTTTGTATCTTCAAGTCTAGGGTCAACCGTTATCTATCCTACATATCTACATAATATTCACTTATTCTGTCTATAATTTCTGCTATCATTTGGATACTAGATTCCCACAAAGCTTGCGTATTTGACGATATCCTTGCAATTATCTTAAAGAAATGTACTCCTGAACTGGCTCTTCTTCTCTCCAAACTCTACAACAGATGCCTTGCTGCTTTTTGCTTTCCAGCTTGTTGGAAATCCTCTTATGCAATTCGTGTCTTTAACGACGCCGGTGAACCTTGTAACCCTCAAATTATCTCTCTATTAATCTTTTACCTCTTTTTGGCAAAGTACTTTCACACGGCATACTTTCGTTTCTCCAGGTCTACCACTTTGTGCTGGCTTATAGCCTCATCACGTTGAAACACAGGCACTCATACGATCATCGAAGTTAAGCAACGTCGAGCCTGCTCAGTACCTGGATGGGTGACCGCAAGGGAATACCAGCTGCTGTAAATTTGAATGTGCGAATGTCGGAGAGTTCAGTACGCTCAGTCACGATGGTGGGGAGGCTTTTGAATTCGGGCTAGTATAGCCTGCGATCAGTTTCCTCTAGCCAATTTCCTTCACAAGATTTGCGTAACCCGTAGTCTTGTTTTCAGGCCCTTTTTCCAAAGCTGTTTCGTTTCCCCAGGCCGATAAACTCAAGAAGTTACCTTCCTGACAAAGTGACAATGATGAGACTCGAACCCAGGTTTTCAGGTTCAGAAAGCTAACGTTCTACCCACGCAGCCAATGTCAACTTTGCCAAGCCTGTATCTAATGGCTTTCAATTGTTATTCATTAATTCACGGAATATCCTGCTTTGTTAGAAATAGCTATCAACTCATTGCAAAAAGCGGCTAGATCCTGTAGAAACGTTCCCGTACGATCACAGAAGCTAAGCAACGTCGACCCTGTTCAGTATCTGGACGGGTGACCGCATGGGAATACCGATTGCTATAAGCTTGGATGTGCGGATGGTGAAATAAATAATGGCTGGGTGTTGATTTCCAATTCCAGCTGCGTTCATTATATTCATTTCGCACAAATAATCTTGGGAATACTCAGCTTCTCCCCCCAGCTATGGGTTAATTAGTTGTATCACTATAACATTATTATCTTATATCAAAAATTCTTACCATCTATATATATTTTCTGGCTTTAAATAACTTGCAAAGGGTTGATAATTCGTAGAAAACGAATCTATCAAATCATTGCGAATATGCAATGTCGAAGTTTAACACGCGGCAAGCTTTCCAAATGTTTTCTTTCCTAGACATATTTTTTAAATTATTTTTAAAATAACGAGATAAAACGGGACGTTACAAAACTAACATTTTATTTTCATTCATGATTTGTAGAATTTTTTAGAATTGAATAAATTATAATTTGAAATAAGTATTTCAACCTGTAATGAAAGAGTTTCGCAATTCTAAATTATCATTGGCTTGGAATTTAAATTTATTCTAGAAAGTTTCGAAGAAAATAAATAAGCCAGGTGAGATGGATTTTTCGAAAATAAATAAACATGTGGGATGGGATGCTGAAATAACAGTGGAAAGGTTGGGATTTCTTTCCCAAAATTAATAAGCTGGTTGTATTCGATCGTAATGAATGCAAGCGTGTCCTCATCGAGGCAAAGTCTGTATTTGCTAATAGAATGAGACTTCTATCACAAGTATGGTTCTAGAGATTACTGTCGGCTCTGCAAAAGTGTGTGCTAAACCAGAGTACATCTTAAGTCCGTCCTCTCGTCAGTCAGTTTGAAGTATTGTTATCTAATGCAGATAAAACAGAATACTTTGCTTTAACTTTCTCTTCCATCTTCACTTTCGATTAATGAGAATATCTTTGCCTTATTTTCCTCCTAGAACAGGATCTCTACTGAGTGAGATGCACAAAACTCGGCCTATCATCTCAAAACTAGATTCACACAAAGATTGCGGATTTGACGACATCCTTGCAATTATCTCCAAAACTTTGTGAATTGAAGAAATCAGTTACATTTCTTCAAAACGAATCGGAGATAACGTGAGAAGTTCGTGACATAAGGCTTTAAAGTTCTACCTAATTTCTGATTTGAAGTTCCATGGCGTTTGTGATTTGAAAATATCAATTTTTAGCCTAAATTGGAATTTTGGTCTGAATGGGAATTTTGGTCCAAATCAGTCTTTTGGCAGGAATTGGACTTATAGCTCGTATCAGAGTTTAAAGTGAGGTTTTCTAAGCTGGACCAGCGCTTTCTTTAGTTTTGGGACGGAGGCCTAATTTACTCTCCGCAGGAGTTAGCTTAAAACTCCGTACGGTGTTCCCCTTTTAAGCTAGTATTAAATATGACAATTCAGTAAACTTTTATTTGGACATGACTTTTCTATCAATCTGATGGCACTGATTGATCGGCGAAACTTGTCAAAATTAAAGTTTTCCAAATTTCTTGTATAATTACCATTCTGTCGAATTCTTATCCAGCTTAACTCATAGTTATATTACTGCCTGATCTTTGATAATTTTAAGTTCTAATTTCTTTTTCTAATGTTTACATAAATAATTTTCGCTCTTAATATTTCATTATGAAGTTTACTCCGTTTTTACATGAAACATTTTCACTATAATTATTTTTTGCCTTATTGTTTCTTTTTATTTGATTTTTTTCTTGATATAGTCTTCATTGTTACTATAACCTTACCAAATGATAAAAGCCACATGACTTGAAGAAGACACCACCTTGTCTGCCAGAACACCCGCAAGATGATGTTCCATTTAGGACGATAACAGGAAGCCTTCTCTTTTTGCTCCAGGATGTAGTAGAGATAACAACAGGACTCTTCCCTTCCGAGAAAATACTCTCCGGCCAGCTGACTTCTTAATTACACATCACTACGTGGCGCTTCACACACCTTTTCTTTTGGGAGCTACGTTGTTCGTTTTAAATATATGCATAAAAATCCTCTCAGTCTGTTTTTTTTTTTCTGAAAACTTTTGAGTTCAAATATTTTGAAAATGTTTAATTCATCTTTATCAGCAACAAGTCGCAACTCCTCGCTAGATCTTCCAAAAGCAGCAACAATTCAAATGAATAGCAGATATAGCTAGTAGAGAAAATAATGGCATAATCAAATATTATCATTCCATACTACATTAAACAAAAGGTTAGGAAGGAAACTCCCATCAATACAAGAAAGAGGGATAACAGCTACTGGACTTGAGAAACCTATTTTCCTGAAATACTGTTTCATGAGAAAAATGTATGAATTTCAATCGAGAGTGATCCTAACCATTCTCTCGGTGAATGGCAAATGTTTCCTGTATGGCAATGGTTAATCTCCCCATTATTACTATTTTTAATGCATTTTCTCTTGAGAATACAGGCCATCATGACTCTATAGAAATTCCGTTTTTTTATCATCCGTGAATTGCAAGCACTTCTTGGGAAAAATAGTGGAGTGGTTTCTGGCTGTCATTTCTACGGTTTAGAATTCAGAGTTTTCATTCTCTTAGGCTGGTTACGATCCAGGGTCAGAGAGTCCAATCTATTCTGCTTTTTAACTCATAGCTGGCGGAGGATAGATGAAGTGTGCCTTTCCCATGAGTGCGAAAATGCAGCAGACTATCCCAGAATTTGAACACAGCTCGCTGATTACACCTACAACGTCGATATCAGGTACACTAACCGCTATCTTTTTTTTTAATCAATTAACCTCAAGCAGGGCGATAATGCCACTAAAACGCAAGGGGTTAGTGGGTGTAAAAGAGAATGAGAAAACAGTAGAAGAAACCAGAAACCCAGTCCTAAACCTCTACTCCTGTTCAATAGACCGGGTAGGAGTGTGAACTGGACAAGAGGCGAACCTTTCTACAGATTGAGGAGTAATAGCTTTACTTATTATTCCTTTTTTTCATCTTGTAGACTTCACTGAAGAACATGGGAACCATGGCTCTTAACAACACAAGGCGCTGCTGCTGTGGTTTCCATACGGGATGAAGTTTCTAACCCGCACCCAACTGTTTCTATACCAAGGTTTCGCTTACAGAACCCACTGTTCCCAATCAGTCTCCCTCTAAATACTGACAGGGCTTGACACTGCTAAACTGTGGTGTTCAAACCAAAACTGGTGTTTCAGTTTTCCTTCCTGTCCTATAATCCGCCGGGGTCGTAAGGACTCTACATGAGAACTTGTTCAACAAGAAGCTTCTATTTGATCTGGTCATTGGGCCGCACCAGGGTCTGGGCAGAAATTTCACCTGTCCATTAGACAACCATCTCTTTCTTTAGTGCCTCTTTCTTCTTTGTACCGTTTTTGTAGGGTGATCTTGGAGTGGCCTCACAACCAAGTTATGTGGCCATTCTACTATCGTATTATTAGTTTGAGGTAATGTTTAGCGAAGTCAGTCTAGTTGACAATTAATAACGAGTTAAATCTATACTGGTTGTCTCATAAAAAAGAACTATATTAAATAAGCCAACAACGAGTGACATGTAGAAATATCAAATAACCTAGCTTCATTGTTCGTGGAAGTGCAGATGGTGCAATAGATAACGAATGAGAAATCGGCGGGCCCAGTTCAAATTCCAGTAGTGTTCTTCACATTCACTTACCTTTGGGAAAGATATTCACCCATCTCTTCCCCCAGATATGGGTTAAAGAGCATAATTGTTTTGTACTCATTGTTGTCTCCAAAAACGTGTTAGTGCAATATTCACCCGCCTAAAAGTCAAATTATTCTTACAATCCTAAATATGTTTCGGTTTTAAATAACTCACAAATCTATGAGCAGTGAAAAAAAATCTTGAAAATGAAATCGTACGTGTAAAGTGTAAGGCACCTTGTTACTTCAGAATAGAAAGTTAAAGAAGGCGAAGATCATCTTGTATAAGTTGGAAAAGGATACTGGAATAATAATAATAATAATAATAATATATATATATATATATATATATATATATATATATATATATATATATATATATATTCTTTTATTGTTGGCTCACCATTAACCAATGGACATGCACCACGATTAGTTCTTATATTCTTCTACTAATTCGGTTATGTTCTGTGTGATTTTTTATGTACAGAAAGGTTAGACATTTCCCTGGAAGATTTACGGGCCTTTGTTTTTAGCCAGTCTCATTAGGATGAACTTCCTCAGATTTGGCGGACGCAGCGTTCCTTTACAGTCAATACAGAGAGAGAGATGCGTGCGTGGTAAAATATAGGTATGCTATAAGTGAAAAGGGTTAAAAATCAAGCATTATCAATATATATATATATATATATATATATATATATATATATATATATATATATATTATAAATTAATTGATTTAAAATATGGATTTTTTTTTTTTTTCGCGAAAAAAAAAAAACATATTTTAAATCAATTAATTTATAATATTAATGCTCTGTAAATTTACATTGAGCACTATTTTGTAAAAAAAAAAAAAAATATCTATAAGAACACCGGATTTTATATCTTACTGTTCTTTCTTTTTATTTATATACATATATATATATATATATATATATATATATATATATATATATATATATATATATCAGGGTTATGGCTTTTTAAAATAATTTATTTCCTGTATCATATTTTGATGAACATTGGTTTCTCAAATCGTATATAAATATGGTAGTACTCTTATTTTCTGGAGCCTTTTGGAATGTCATGAAACCTTTTAGAATTTGTGTTTCTTTATTTGTTAGTTTACATTTTCTGCCATAGCTATAAACTGGTAAATGCCTAAAAAATTGCATAAGTACTATTCAATTACATCAAGTGCAAAATGAAAAATAAAGCTCCTGCAAGTTTGTAATTTTTGTCTACTTGTAA